>JAPWLS010000978.1:0-296297 GCA_028551675.1 Tineola bisselliella | reverse complement strand
TAACATTTTAATTTACAGCTTGATTATTTTTTATGATATTAATAATCAATTCAAAAATTCATCAAAATTTCTTGAAGTGAAGATCGATCACTTGAATTTTCCAATTTTCCGACGACTTCAAACCTCTGACTGACGATGTCCCCCCCATCGGCAAAGTGGCTGACGAGTATTTTTACGTTTAATCATCAATAATTTACAATATAAACAAATTTTCATTCGCAGATCTATCACTTTTTTTCATAGGTTTCACGACGAGTTTCACAGCCTCCCACGCCCACACCCACCGCGGTCGCGCTGACTGACTTTCGATTTCGAACAGAGTAATGGTTAAACTCTTCAATCAATTACATTTGAGTCGCAGATAAATCACTGCTAAAAAAGTGACACTACCTCCCGTACTATTATATTTACAAAAGATATTGATAAAAAGCAGAGATATATACTATTTTCATATATTTACAATAATAAGAAATTATAGTTTATATAGTATACGAAACTTACCTTCTAACCTCAGGCGAGGTCGGTAAACTTCTAGATTTTCGACTACGACCATTTCTATGATGACTTGATGAGCCAGTATTACCCATTTCTTATTTGGCTTACACCATTATAACAGTTAATAAACTATTTAAGTACATCTTTCTAACTAATATAAACACATTAAAGAATTTTATTGAGCAGTATTTTAATCGAGCATGTTTAAAAAAGCAAACTCAATTGAGTAATAAAAACGCTGCATACAAAATCTACCCTTCGTAGTAATTAAAGTTATAGCCCCAAAAGTTTATTACCACCACAAAATAAAATAAAACAACAGTATAAGTTAATTTATTTAAATTTGACAATTCAATGAATTTAGATTACAAAAGCAATTTGAACACTATTCGAACTCTTGCATAAATTTGAGGAATGTAATCGAGAGGAATGAACGGACGGATTGTGGTATTAGCTAGCACCAATGAATGTATCTTTGGGCACCGCAAATGCCTACCGCCGTTTCTCAGAGTTCCCTCGTAAGGCGAAGCAAATTCCTTACATCGAAATGTCTTAACATGAATCAGCGACAAAAAGAAAGGGGAAAATATAACTTATGATGTCATTAACTTAAAAAACGCATCGCAATAACGTCATCATATACATGAATACGTAAGCATTTCTTATTTTTATTGTACTTTTCTATAGAGATAGATATATATTATTTTAAGGTGAATAACCTCACTAATAATAATATTTTTAAATACAAAAGTAATATTTTTTTTATTACTGTTAAGAAATTCAATTACGTAAATTAGTCACGTTATAGTCCCTTGACATTGTTCCGACTTTATGTCGTGATTTTGTTAAAAACTTTTCGTGACAAATGTAATATAAAAACTCATTCAACACTTTTAAATTAAAATTAGAAAAATATTGTTTTGTAATGATCTGCCTAGTTTAAAAAATAAAATATATAAGTTTTTGGTTATAATAAATATTACTATCATGTGATGTACATGAGTGCATTCAAAGCAACGAAGCGCATCGGCAGACAATCCCTCCACGTTGACGTGCATCAAAACCTTTTATCAAAATCCATTGTTTCTACTGTAATATACTTTATAAACAGCTGTGTGCTTTTGTTCAGAAGAGCTTTTATAAAGTGAAAATATGGCAGTTAATTTTATCAGAATAAATTATTCATAAGTGACAGACGAGTGAATATCGAATGTTAAATCGAATACTAAATTTAATGTTCTTCGAATACTATAAAACATATAGTAATATTTATAACACAGATATTTATTATTGCAAATATTCTTGCATTTAACAGAACTACATATTTCATGAAAAAGATCCTAAACATGTCAATATTTTAAATATTATTAGACAAAATAGATCCTGATTCATCGAGGGTGTGAAGACGATAAGGACCTCAGGGTTACCATAACAATAAAACTGGGATGTGAATGGCAGTTTAATAATTCATGAGTGTTTTCACCTCTGCACCGAATACCTCTGTTGGGATGACAACAATTTTGGCTATACACTATTCGCTATTCCACACAAAATATGTAAGACGATGCAACCAACACTGTGGTTTCTATTATACACAATAGTCTATCCACATAAAGCTGGAGCCTTGAAAACGAAGGAAATGTCAAGTATGCATTTAGTGGAATCATCTTTTATATTTATGGACTTTTATGAATTTGTGATTTATACATAAAAGGTTCAATTTGGACGCACCTATAATATCAGAGCATGAAGTCATCAACCTCAAGGGCCCGCCTTTGTAATTTGATGCAAATTATATTATATCCATATTCAATGAATATACGGACTTGAAAACGAATTTGAAAAGAAAATTAACAAATTTAGTACTGATATTACAATAACACATAACCCCAATGAAGGTTGTGGTTATCAACAATTAAGTTTGCTTTTAGTTAAATATTGAATTCATTCCTATATTTGTAATTTGCATTGGCTTTCTAAAAGCAAAATGTGGTTTATTAACAACCATGGTTTCATTACTCATTGCCACAGAAATGTATGTAATATATATTTATAGCAGGTACACACAATGATATATAGGGTTTAATACATAAAACTAATCCATATTTTCTTACTCAAATTATGGCTAATATTAAATAAAAGAGCAGTTGATTTTTATTTTATTTTTAAATTTAACGTAAATTAATAACGTATTGAGTAAAATTGGTAATTATAGTAATCATTTAATTTAAAGGATTTTAAGCGGCTTAATTTATAAAATAATAAACCGTACAAATTAGTAGTTACTCTTGTGGTTTTTTTCTTTTTGTGTTTATTTCTTAATGTGCTACAATTTCGTTAAGCTAATTAGCGTCGGGCAAAGGTTAAACCCGTGACCTCAGTTCGGTATTAAGTCACATTTAGTCTCCCCTTCTCTAACTCTCGTCTCCCAAACTGTCTAACATAGAATATTACAGAATGACCGTGCAAAAGCTTATACAAAGTAAAGTTTTCCTTTTACTTGAACATGTGGGATCTTTTAATGGTAAACAACTCAATAGGGAGCAAAAGTTTTGGGTAATCCGGAGCTTAGAGTAATTTGGGTTATTCAGCACTTTTTATTTAAGAGTATAATTAATGTTATTATAAAAAGTATGATGAGTTATTTGTACTCTTTATGAAAAAAGTATTACTTTAAAGAAATTTTTCCAAATAACATTTTAAATAACAATTAAAAAGCACACATAAATAAATAAACACATGCAATGTGAAAAGATAACAGAACATTATTTATATAATGATATAGGTTGGTACATACAAGTTGGTATTAATTACCGATTAAAGTTCAGAACAATGCATTTGACCTCATTGTTGGTTCAGACATTGATTTAATATTTATTACTTGTCAATTTATTGTTATTATTAACAATTTATATTATCTCAAATCAACTTTTATGGTAAACTTATTGAATATTAATTAATTACACATTAAATAAAATAGTCGAAGTTTATTTATACATTGTATTTTTCAGTTTATTTAAACATTGTAAGTAAATATTTATTTGATAAAACAAACGATATTTCAACAATAATTTTAAAAAACTCGTACGCTTTTTAAATAATAAATTAAACAGTGCACGCGCAGCTCTATGTTATATTGTGAGGGTTACATATTATGCGTGTTTGTTATCGATTTGTCGGTGAGAACTATTGTGTTCTAGACGATCAGGGGGCGCAGAATCCTAGGGGAGGTCACCCTCATACAACCGCCATGCCATTTATTTCGGCAATCCTACGAAACCGTACGCGCTACTTTTAAAACTGATACAATTTGGATAAGTTTAAATTTAAATTTTAATTTAAAGAACAGTATAATTAAAGTTCTTGGTTCCGTTTTGTATAGAACCGTTTACAAATGTAATACAGATTTAAACAAATTGTTGAAATAACAAATATAATAATATATAAACAAATAAAATAATATAATAAAAAAATCAAATGTTTTTGTGTTTATTAAAAAACCTCTTTTTTATTGCTACAAATTGATTGATTGAATTTTGTGAAAGTTTCGTTAATAGAAAACAAAATAAAACCAAAATAAAGGTAGCTACAAAACTTGTATGTTAAATTATTTTATCTAAACTCCATGTAAAGGTGGGTGGGTATCTACCGAATAACTTCAACCAAACTTCACAAAGTTTAGAAGTATGAGACACAAAGAAAACAAAGGGTCCATTATAGTTGAAATATTAACATTTTAGCACCAACAATAACTAAGTATTGCCATTACTGTCGTAAAATTAATCTAGCACATAAAATATAAATTGATTAACGAGCATTCGTGCATGATTGTTTATTCGTGCGTTCTACATTATTGAAAATAGTCAAATTTTAATTAAAATCATATTTAATTATGTTTTAATTCGAAAACAACTAAACTAAAAATACATCCATTGTCTGCAATCCTTATTGGAAATTAGCGTAAGAATATAGCCAATATAAACAAATGTATAAAATGTTTTTTTATTAGTCTATTGTTGGAAGCTGGTGATTAATAACATCCACCTACACTACGGTTATCTTATTTTCAAACACAACGGGCTTCACCACCAATCACTTTGTCCCTTCGGGGGTGGAAAGTGTGAGAAAACATTACTCCTTACTACCTACATACATATATAACTATAAATGTTTTTATAGACAGTTACTTTAACATTATTAGGTATTTATTACACACAGTTTTTTTGTAGTTACTATAATAGATGCAAATTATTATAATCCGACGTTTCGGAAGCTTTGCAGCCGATGTAGTGTGAAGAGTGGCAACGCGATGAATATTTTAAATTGGTTAAATCAGGTTCGTGAGTAACCTTAAACGTGAGTTTATTAGCTTTTTAAGGTCAGACCATACTGAGTTCACATACCTATATTGACACGCGTAAATTATTACAAATTTCATTGTCTGAGTATGTCACGCATGACACTAAAAAAGTATCTTGTCCTTTAGAAAAAAGTTGTATAAACAAATTGTTTCAGAAAAAGACCCCTAGTTGTAAAAAATATCTCGTCGAAACTAAAACAAAGACTTCAATTAAAAGTTTTCAAAAAGGCAATTAACTGAATCCATAACAAAAGAATAAAAGTGAACTTTAATTAAGAAACAAACAGTTTGTTTACTTTAAAATACTTGAGCGAGTTTGTATTGAAATTAATACGTTGCATTGCGCTATCATGTCGCCCACTCATCGGCCAACCGGTCGAGCGATTAGTTAGCTTGGAGTCATGCGATTTATTTAAATTAATAAAATTATACGTGCCTTTTAAATAACAGCTTTTTTTCTTTTATTATTTGAAAAACAACAAGTTGCAGAGATAATTTTCGCACAACTAATCACCAACTAACATAATGATGCACTGAATTAAGAATAATTGCAAACTATTATTAGATATAATAAAAACACAAACATAACAATAATAAACGTATGGCTATTGAACCGTGATAATTGCTGAGGATAGGAAAATTATTAATTGCTAAATCCTCAATTTAGTTTAATAAGATAAATGTAATTACCAAAGTGAGTGTAATGATATTAAATTATAAACTGAGTTAGGTTTATTAGTAGAATCTTATCACGTTCATATGTATAGAGTACACACTGCAATTTTCAAATGGATACAGTTTTTATTGGTTTATAAGCGATAGAAAGAGAAACGATCGCCGTATCGTGAACGGCAAAGAAGATAACTGCATTTCTTTCACACCAGCATTTCAGACATGCCTCTACTTTGACAAATGAACACAAGCGACACGATAAGAATAGTTATCCCTTTCTAATGATTGTTTCTCCCAGTTCAAAATCCAATCTGTATCCATTTGATAATTGTCGACTGTACACTTTAAATAACATAAAGATAACAAGGGGAAATAATTAAATATTAGCTAGAGATACATAAATAAGTTATATAAAATATTTTTACATTTTTTACGGATATTATTTGACCGATTTTTTATTAAATCATGACTATTTGATTCAACTAAAACTACTGCTGTGATGGTACACTGGGTTAATAAACAGCATTAGTTAAATATCTATTTAATAAAAAAACCCTCTATAGATATGACCCTCAGTATGCAGCCTCAGCAAGCGATCGTATCCCGCTGTGTTACTGCAAAGCTGCACCTACGCCGGACATTGAACTAATGTGTCTATAGTAAAAAAACATATTACCCTGATCGTTTCTATTATGTGTTCATTTACTTACAAGTTTATTTTGCAATGGCAATAGGATATTATCAAAAACATTTAAAATTTAATAAACTTTTATTATAGTGGGTACATTATGTAATATTTTAATTCAATAATATAATAAATTAAATAAATAAATTAATCAAAGCATTAAATGTAGCATTTAACAAATCACCTTTCTACGCCTACGAGTTCGCAAAGTCGTTAACAGCTGCATTTGCGATTTGTTGACCAACTAGTCTCAAATTGATGGTCATTTCCCAGAGAAAGCTAAATCGTTTTGTCGTGACTTATTTACATCAACAATAATTTTCTTGTGCCAACAATTTATCTTTTCTCTACAATATACTAAGATTCATGCGCGGCTATATCTAATTTTCTAATCTAATACACTTCATAATCAAGATTCTAAGTAACCTAAAATTAGAAGTTGTCAACTTGTTCTAATAATATCGTCTACAATAAAGTTGTGCAAAATGCTTAGTAGGGTGGACTTGTCGCCAGACCAGTCTGCAGATAACTTGGGCAAACTGGTTGTTAGTAGTGGGCGTTTAGACAAGATAACTCCTTCGACGACGCCACCGCGCCCAACAAGAAGATCGCAAAATCCTGTTAAAAGCTCTGTCTACGCCAACGCAACGTCCAGCCCGAAGGCAAGAGCTTATTTATATTCGAAAGAAACAATTTATAAAATATAATAACAGGAATAAAAAATATAAGCTGTCTTGGCTTGTATCAGTTAGATCCGTATTATCGACAGTAACGTACCTAAGTGCAGTTTAAAAAGAGGATCCAGTTGCAAACTGTGTCTATAGTGTTTTAAGAAGATAGTGATAAAAGTCATATTACACTATAATTAACAATGCACAACCATCAAGTGTCATATTTAAGACGGCTAAGATCTCACACGTTATGGTTAGTTGCAATTAGACGTAATTATTATTAGACTTTCTCGGAATATCTTGAGAGTGCCTAACTTAGTGCTTGCTCTGGGATAAAATATAATACTTGATTTAACCAAGGTAAATAGTTTTGTAATTATTTTTTGGTGGTAATAAAACTTAAATATAGTGTGTATGATCCAAAAGTAATCAAAAGCAGCATTTTGATTCCAGAAGAGATCTAATCTTATCTAAACAAAACTAATACCATCTCAAATTAACTCCCTAAGTAGCAGAAAATGTAAACATCAAATATATCCCGACAGCTTTACATACTCGATTAAAAAACCACTCATGTACACAAATCTATAAATACGGTGGCGGTTTCTTCACACACCGAAATAATAATCCACGACACGATCTGTCACATTTTAAATAACGAAATTGTCACATGAACTCACGATGTAGTAAGATCCGTGTGCGTTGACGGACGTATAGCGCAGGGAGCGTGCGCGCGCGACCATTGCGTTCTAACGACAGAACCCGAGACCGCGAGGGCCTTCGCCCCTTCCGAATCCGTGAGGATGCAGCGATGCTAATACCGACTATAGCTTACGAAATGTGCGTAGCTATAGGAACAACTGGCAACATGGAGTGCCATCTGTGACGGGAGGGGACGTGCATTAGCGGGATGACATTATGCACTCTGAGAAGGGTTCGTGGCTTATCTCGTTAAATCAACCATTGGCCTGGTAAATGTATATTGTAGCAAACTACAAACAATTTTTGTGGTGAGATAAAAACCTAAGACGGGGGGGCTATTTATAAATCACAATTTTGAGACTGAAATCTGGACCTCTAAATTCTTCACAGAAAAGAAATCAATATTATAGGAAAAATAAAAACAAAACAAAACAAAATAATTAAATTTACTCAGATAAATGGTTACCTCTCGTATTGCATTAAAATTTTCGTTTATTGTTATAATGCAGAAGGGTGCGTGCCGTTCTCCAGCTGTATTTACGTCACTATGAATTTATGCTATCGATAATGACATCAATATCTATTATAATCGATACATTAACTGTTTATGGGCATGTTACTGAATAATACATTTAGCTTACTGCAGTCGCGGGATCGTGAATTCGCAGCTTAGCTAAGATGAAGATAACATTGTCTAATATTTATTTATTCAATATTTTTGTATTATAAATAAATTGATTTAAGAAAATGTTAGTATAGTCTAAGTTTAACAGCCTACATAAGTAGCAGCTATGCTTTGAAGATTTATGATGTAACTTTCACAGTTTTCTGTTTCACAATATAACTACATATTTTAGTAGTCATAGTTTAAAAAATGTAACGTTACTTTACTACTTCATTACCGATTTCCATACACAATCTTATAATTAATAATAGAAATACGACTTTACGACTTTTTTATTATGACCACGCTTTAACAATAAATAATGAGAGTATATCTTATACCTAATATTTATTTTCTTTAGTAGAAAAATATACAAAATTGCTTGTAAAGAAAAGTTATAAATCATTGAAACTTAAATTTAGCAAAAAAGTTTAAAATAACAAAAGAAATGCAACGCAATATGTTTTTGTTTATTTGTACTTCTTTTCTTCGGAGGGGTGCAGTGCTTGTGTACTAAAGAAATATGTTTACAGCGATTGTACAATTTTACTGTTGACATGATTTAAGTTTGCTTTGAAAAATAAACTTAATAACTTTTCTTTGTTTGTTTTATGCCTCGACCAAAATATATTTAAATATAGATTTGATATTTTTAAAGCAATTTTTAAATTATGCAATCTTGACTCAGTTATTTCAAGAATAATTACAAATTAAATGGTATTTAATATAGTAAAATATTCTAGTGTTTCTTCAACTAATGTTTAAGATAAAACAATACTGAATATTGTACATTAAATTCTGCACAAAACAAACGCAATGCACATTACAGCGGCACTTTCTGCGTGACTCGAATTTGGTGCACTGCAGACAAAACAAAAATTTATGTAAAACAAAAAATATATACAGGATTTTATAAATTATTTTCAAATTCAACTTCACGCAATTTGAATTAATTCAAGTATTATGAGATATATTTTCACGTTATTATTTTTGACTTCTCATGCGACGAGTCTTATCAATGCTTATGCTTATTGATGACATTTCCAGTCTTTTTAAATCTAGTAAAGTATTTTTCAATTTTAATCCGCTCATATTATATCGGTTCAGAATGCGGAAACCTTTTAATAACAACTATCAATCTACTAATTCCCTTCCCGATAGTAAAAGTCGAACGGAAAACTATTTAAGGAATCACATGATGAAAGCGTGTTCAAGATTTATTCAAGTTACGTGAGAAAATTGCATTTCTGTTGTCTTTATATCTTATAACATATAATGAAAACTTTATTACGCTAAAATTAACTCATCTCAACGACTATGCTCAATTTTAAAAGTCGTTTAAGAGTCGTAGGTAAAGTGGTGGTGGTGGTTATTAGCCCAATCTGTCGTCTGGATGTAGTAGCATTATCTTTCAGTAGAAGGATTAATTAAAAGTATGTGACTATTACGACGACTAATCGTATCATTAAGCCGGCGTAGTGATTGTTTCTATTCATGAGCTTAACTCATTAATAAAAAAATAGTTAAACTTTACTTTAAGTAATTAAAATAGGTATTACTCAATGTTAGTTTCGTAGGAAATGTTAATATATCTGTGTCGTGTTATCACCTATGTCATGTTATCCTCTACGTCGTATTATTTATGTTGGATATCACCGTGCTTCATGTGCTATTTTAACCGTCCCTTGTACCCTTCTAAATAAATATTTCTCAATAACACTGTCATCGAATATAACGACGATCTGCGCTACCGTAATATGATATTCTAGTGACAAGAGGGTCCTTCGTTAATTGGGCACTCCCCGCTTATAACACGTGCCTGTATTACTGTTTCAAGTTAATTTTGATGATTTTTAGCTAATTTAGTTTTATTTGTTCATTTGTAATTTAGTGTTAATTAAAACATTTTAATTTCAAGTAAATACCTTATTGTCAAATACTATATTATTTTTACTTGCACATCTTTTTAAATACATCGCAGCCTTCCATCAAAGCAAACAAATTCTTTATATTATTGAGTCGGCAAACTCCAGAATTCCCACTTTTTCCATGCTCAAGATCCCACGCGCGTGCCTTTACAATGGATCCACTTTCCTTAAAGGGACTCTCCGTGTTTGGTGCTGAACTGGTCCCGACCATGATTACACTCGTAAGGAATTAAAGTTCAAGTAGGTTTAAATGTGCAAGACGTTGTGTACGATCGCCTACACGTCATAACCTAGTTACCTTATAGTAATACAAATAAGGAACAATTTTGGACGGTTTAATTTTCTTTTGTGCAATATTTCCATTATATGATTTTAAATTTAATTTGTATACATGTAGGTTAGACCGAACAAAGATCAATTGATTACATTGTTACGTTAAATGCAATAGGTCATATTCTAAGAAAATGTACTAGTTATTCTTAGTTCATACGGCATCTATTTGGAACTAAAATATGTAGGTATGTATACAAAATTGTATATGATATATAATATATAAATTATTAAATAATATAAATAGAATAAACAGTTGAAAAAATTACGTAGTATATACCCCCAGAGAAAATTGAATAGAATTCTTAAAGAAGAAACGAAAATCTTCTTAATTAAAAACTTCATTGAAACGCACACGTAACTGGCAATTATATGCATAGTAAAAATAACAATAGCTTGTTAGCCTTTTGATGTCCTGACGAGTAGTCCTGCCAGACAACATCCTCTCATTGTCTCCCTCATCAACGAAGCATTGACCGAGAGTTAATGACTCCATTTGAATCACAATATTGTCCCATAACATACAAAACGTAACATTTCCGTTCCATTACATCACGTTTTAAAACCTTTAGTTAAGGCGATACGAGTATGATAATGTAACTTAGGGGATAATAGGGCAGTTAATGCAATACTGTCCAATAACGTTTTAAATATATATATTATTAAGTAGGTACTTTGTTTTGTATTTTACTGTATCAATATGCCCTATTTTCCTTTATAAAATAATTGTAAATTATTATTTTTTTGTTTATTTAAAAACTATATATTATATACATGTTAACAAGGCTGACTCAATGCTAAGTAGCATATTTTTTACAAATTGGGACAATCAGAGTTAATTAAAGGAATGTGGGGGAAAAAATTTAAACATAGTAAAAATTTAGACACAGATCATTCATGTTGTATTAACGTCGAGTAATAGTTTTGAACAGCTAAATATTACAGTTTTGTGTGTGTAATTTAAGTTCACAATAGAATCGTAAATACCTCTTTGTTTACCAACATAGAAGCATGAGTAAACCTAACGATGAGTATCGTTATGGCACAAAGCCAATAGAGCGAACTGTTAAACAAAAATAGAAGTGTCATTGCGCACCCCGAGAGAGAAGCGCGGAAGAGTTATGGCCCTCCTTGCGGTAGGCATTTCCGATCTTCCGTTTATTTAACATGGTACGTTTCAACATAATGATGTGTATAGATTAAACGCATTTAAATACGTGGATAAGTAAGTAAGTGATAGGTAAGGAACCAGCAGCAAAGCGTAAAGTAATCCGAAGGGAAAGCGAATCATAAAAACGTTCAAAACATAAAAATACATGTAACCAGTAACATATACAAGGAACGTAAAAAAAAATACATAACAGAAGGTTCTTTATAAGATATTTGTTTTATTTAATAAAAGATCCACGTTAGAAATGAAGTGCAAATATTTACAAGAGTTTAGATCCGTTCTTAAGTTACATGTGTTATAAACGAATCTTAACAACTTGTTCGGGAGGAATAAACTTCCACTTAGATAAAAATAAACATAATACAGTTTTAGCTAGGGTTGCTCTTGCCTAACTGGCCGGGCAACGAAATTGTGTGACTGGAAATTTGCAATTTAAAACATGAGGCACATCAGTTTTAAAAAAAAACAAGTGATAAACTTAAATATACGATATAGAGTGGAATGTTCTCGAAAATAGTTGCCAACTAAACCCAATAAAAATATTTTTCTAAATATATAATTTATATATTTAGTAGAACTTTAAAGTTACATATTTACATTTATTTGAGAGGGGGAAAGACAGTTAATATAGACGTTATTATATATTTCTTTCCTCGGAACTGTAATCATTATTCTACAATAGCAGGTATTAGAATGTTATGGTAATGTGCCAACCCTATTCAATAGTCAACTAATTATTGTCAGTATTATATTGCAATAACATATACGGCTTCTGTTGCGAGTCACTCGTTACGTCTCGTTGAGAAATCGCAGTAAGGGAATAAACTCTTTTTCATTTTATGTGAAGCGGGAACATTATTTTGGTCTTTGCAGCACAAATAAAACAATTTTCGTTCTCTTGTGCAGTAATAAATGAGAATCATGGGTTAATTTTAGAAATACGAGACGTAACCTAATGCTTGTTTGTTTTTGTTGAGGTAGGACAGTAAACAATTATATTTTTAATGCAACTACATAATTCTACAAATATTTTTTTATTAGGAAATGAGGAACCAATTAAATTGTTTAAATATCATTAAATCATTAATTATGCATTATGCAATATTTTTTTAAAATGTATAGAAATGATATTGATCAGAAGATTGACAATCGGAATTTTTATTAGGCTTGAGCAACGCCATCTAGTGGTTTGCTTAAACATCCTTATAACCACATATATTACTCATTATTAATACAAAAAATTACCAACAGATGGCACTGGTTAAAACTAGTTTTAACAATTGTCATTTAGATTTTAAAATATTTGATTAGAAAGTTATAGGTAACACGATATTATTAATATTTACTTACCTATTTGCTGTTAATGTAGTCATTTCTCCGTTTGCAAGTGTCACTTCATCGCAACTGCCACCTGTTATCCGTTGGACTGAACTAGTTGAGACTTCATCCGTTGAACCTTTGCCAAGACTCGCTACATTTCCACTAGATGGCGCTACCTTTTGTTTTGCTGCTTGTTTATGTCGACTAAGTGCGAAAAATAACGCGAGAACTGCTTTGAGTTTCGCGTCTCTAATGTCCACTGCTGTAACTTGATCCAATCCTTGTACTTTTTGTGCATGGAGGAAATCCAAGCAGCATTGTACGTTCTCCAGCTGTAACAAAATAAAATTATTTAAATAATGTATTCTTGGAAAATTATAAAAATAACTAATTTAAAAGACTTTATGGTTACTACGATTCATTTCAGCACATCCCATACCAAGTGTACAAGCTTGTTGGTCTCTTGCAACACGGCACGAGGCCGGCGCCGACCCTTAAAAGGAAAACCTCTTGATCTCATAGGTCACTAGTGCAATATCTGATCGGTTATTAATACCCTTTGGATAATGCGATAATGTTTACGTTTGGTTGTATCAAAAGCTCCTTTTTATTCTGATGTTGAGGTTATTTGTGAATGCAATTTCATTAATTTAAAGGATTTTATGCGGCTTACTATCACGATTATTACGATAATGATTATTATGATTAATAAGTAATCTAATTTTATTAGATTGAAATAGAATTTAAAAAATAAATCACAAATTATTTTTAGAGGGAAAACCTAGGTCAATAGTTTAAATCCAACAACATTTTTATAATACTTATGTACTGGTATATAAACAAACCTAAACTTGAACTTAGGTGCCTACTAAAATTAATATTCTATATAAAAACGTATTCGACCGGAACCGCGCAGTATCAAAGTCATTTAAATCCGCTATACTTGGCCGCAAGCACGCGCCTTCGCGACCCGTGTAGGGCAAGGTGAAACTTTGTTACCACCATAAAAATAGTCCTTGATTTTTAGGATAGCCGATTTGAGTTGCAGCCGATGTAATGTTGTTTTTATCATTGTTCCCATTGATTGGGAAAGTTACAGGCTGTAGGTAGACAGTTAAAGTTTAAATTAAAATGTTTTATAAAGGTTCCTATCGCATTTATTTCAGCTATTTTAATTCTGAGCGAATCGCTTCGAAAGCCTTGTAGTAACGAATCGTCGAAATTAATGCCAAAAAAACATAAAACCTAAGAGGCCACTAGAAATGGTTTGAATAAAACATTAATATTTTTTCAAAAAACGATTATCTAAATTATTTATTTAATATTATTATTAGTATCGTTTGCTTTTTAATAAGTTTTAAAGGCAAAACATCAACTATGTTAAATATAACTTTTTTTTAAACAATTTTATTAGTAGAAATGAAAGCGATTTATACATTTGTAAACAAACGCTTACACCGACACGCACGGCATGCTCGCGTGACCAAAACTATGGTACAAAATGTCTCACAGGACAATGGTTGTCCTGTGTTAAATTGATACTTTTCAGTTTCCCCCAACATGGAGGGGTCTCTTATCATGATTTATTATTGTTTTCAATAAGTAAGAAAGTGTGTTTATTGACGTATATTACCTAATGTTGCATCTCTTAATGATTAGATGAGACTTCCCTATGCCACAAAGTATCAATTGCTGTGCAATTTGTAACGCCTTTGCTTGCGGTAACGCTTTCTAGATTATTTTTTAAAATGTAATTTGAGATTGCAAGTGTCTGATTACAACGAATATTACGATATGTGATGTTAATAATATCATAATGTTGTTTTTAGTGTTTGTTTAAATATCACTGGGTTATGCACACCGATTATGTTGATTACATGAAACGTAAGAGCGCCCTACCGACTTCACAGGCCGGTCTGAGGACAAGACCTCGCCCTACATACATGAGACCTAGCGTGCCATGACCGCACATAACAAATAACGGGACGAGATTAAGTAATATAGTTAAATTATTATACACTGATTAATGTTTATTATTTTAATGTATAAACAAATTAAATTATTAAAAAATTGAGCATTAAATTTTATTCCCCCGAAAGTTTAATGCTAGTTAATTCCTTGTAATTCTTTTACTAAATCGTTATTTCTTTAGCGTCGTCATTAACGTATTAACATCCATTGCCGGCTTTCCCCATCAAGATGCATGTTTTCTTACTTTGTACAACACTCATAAATCTGTCGGTACAAATTAGCCCACTTACAATTTAGTAGTAGGCTCCGAAACCTTAAGACAATTTAAATTGTAACAGATTAATTTGAAGTTTAACATCTAAGTGTTAGAGCACAAAATACATGTAAAATGACGTGTATAACGAATAATAGTTTGTTGTTTGTACATACTGGAGTGATTTGGACCGACCGGAACAAATCTTGAAATACCGCGTTGTTTCGTTTGGCCCAAACGGAGTTCTACATAATATATTGACACGAAGTACCGTGAGAATTAAACCAAATTATTGTTACGGTATCAAGCCCTGGTTAAATCACCTTTGCATTGAAGAAAATAAACAATAATATTTTTGTATATTAATATTTGTTGTAAGAACTTACTTCTTTAACTATTAATACGTTTTATATATTCCTGACTTCTACATGCAATCTTTCTGGGTTGAGAGAGCGCAAATTATTGAAACAATAACAGCATTTGCAAGCATATTCAATAAAATAATTTTATTAATCACAAAATATGGCGTGACTTGAGTGGCGATCTCCGGCTGTTAAATTCAAGACCTGTTAATATAGACAGAACTTTTTACTTGTTAAAGAAAATATCTCATTCTAAACAGTTATCAGCATTAGCTCAGTATAAGTAGGAATTAAAAATATTATAATTTATTACTATTTATTTATGATTATGCGAAAACTTTATAGGTATTGTGGTCGTGACGGAATTCTGAAAATTTTTCGCGAAAATTTAATTTAGTGTACTTAACTTTAACTGAAGCTAAAAATCTAATAGAAAAATTATTAAACGTTCTACAGTAAAACTGATAAAATAGTCATTGTTGTGATATTATACATACCTATATAAAAACTAAACTAAACTAAATAGAAAAAATTGATATATCTTAGTACGGTCTATAGATTAGAGCGACAACCTTAGCTAAGTTCACGGTCGTTTGTATTTAGGCGGTTACGTTCGCCTACACATCATCATAATGCACAAATTTATTTCGCTTCAACATGTGTTATTTAAACAAAACATCTTTCTATGCAAAAATTAAGACCTCTTTCAAGAAAAAAGTGCTTAACAGCTTCAATTTAAAATTACGTCATTAAAAGTTAATGCCTGTATAAACTGTTTCTTAGGCTTACTTTCACGATCCTGAGTTAGTTTGCAAATTCAAATTAGAATTAACAGCTAGCCAGGCTTAAATTAATAAATTTGAAATTAAAATTTGTATTGTGTTATACCATACATTCTAATTCGAATTTGTTAACTCCGTATTTACTGGAACGAAGTTTACAACCATAGTTCATAGGTCTAACATTGAAATTTTATCATAACAATAGAATATTACACGTGATTATTGTTCCACAGTCCACTTACATATTATTGTTAGCGAGAAGGAGTCTTTGAATTAAACATCTCCAACGTAACATCAACAAATGTCTATGTATCTATATATATTATTTTTATTTTGCACTTTTTTCTACTTAAACTACTACTGTACTCTTCTAAATTAGATATTTTTTTATAATGTCTATTAAATTAGTGATTAAAATTATACAAGATTGCAAGATCAAAGTATAAATTAACAATTATTACAATTAACAAATATATGGAACATCACGTAAGAGAATTTTTATTTACCTATTAAGATCTAAAACAAATTGCAGTTACTAAAATAAACAATTGAATAGTATGAATCATTTAATTTGTAATAATACGTATTTTAATTATAAGGAAACAATGTAACAATAAAATTGTACTCTTAATTCTTTGAAGCTCGTGTGAGGATTAATAATAGGCTTATAAAATATTTTGTATTGTACTCTTTTCTAAGAATCGATGACTGTTGAGAGTAATTTCTGTCAACAAAAAATAGTAAACTGACTAATCTATTGGCATTTACACTCGTTGTTCTTGGAGCACGTCCTTGATCACGTAAATTGATATATTTTGCTAAGTGTCAATAATATGCATATAATGTTTGGAATTTCATACAATAGTGGTTCTGATCATCTTTTTGTACATATCTCTAATATTTATTTTTATCGGACACTAAATTATATGCCAATTTTCAATTGTCATTTAAGGATACAATTTCTATAATTCTATTTAAAAAAACATGTTTTGTCAATAAAACATTTTTGTGCAACGATTAATATCTACCAAGGATAAAAAGTAATCTAATCTGTTGATTGACCAATCAACGCAAAGCAATACATCGCATTCATGCAAACTTTTAAACTAAGTTTCATTTATTAACACCAACTGTTAGATATTACTTTTAACAACTTTCTATTAAAAACACAATAACATTAAAATTATTAACATTCCTTAAGCTTCAAATAAGAATCCTTTTACCGTTAGTGACACCACAATACCACAACATTACCCACCTTTCACGACTATGTTGGGATTTGTAGAAAGGTGACAGAAACGCTTTATAAACCTATACAACGCTTAAAATGGGAAACATTATAAATAAAGAAACAATACAAGCAAGCATATGACATACTATAATGTATTTAAAAATACTTAAATTCAAATATATATTTTGAAATAAAGGTTAATTAAGATAATAATTTCACGTCACATCATAGCTATGTACATAATAGTATAGTAGCAAAATGTGAGTAATAGATGTCTAACAAGAATCAAGGTTAAAGTTCAAAGTGGAGGTAACTTTAATGATTTTTAATAACAATTTCAACACACTACTAACAATTTCTGTGATACCTAAGACAAATAACACAATCAAAGTAAACGCGAAGTAGTATTTCAAATTGTATAAACAATGTTAGTGTCCTTTAAATCAGTTACTAGTATATCTCATCTAGTTTACACACTACTCTGTAAGTAAAAGTATTCACGCTTGTCCACTATATTTTTTAACACAATGTTATATTACCAACAATTTTGATTCTAATATTTTAATACCAACAGTGCTGACAAAGTTTACTAATTTGTTTAAAAAGAAAACTTGTAATGAACAGAAAAAACATCTGTAACTTTATCCAGATGTTATTGAGATTTACATTTGTGCCGTAAGACACAATAACTATATAAAATGATATCTCAGACAGTAAATCTGCGTACACTTAAAATTTTAAACGATCCTTGACAGTTCAAGGCGACACAGTCCGTGTCTGGCGCCACATACCTAAAGTTATACTATATTTATTGCAAAACTTATATATAATATTATAGGATGTATGTATAGTATGTAAATATCATTAGTAATAGTAATAGTCAATAAAATAATGCTAAGAATAAGCCCGGTTTATATGAGTAGGTCAATCTATAACGCTCATCTCATTAAGCTATTGTACCGAAATCGATTACTCTGTGGCAACAGTTGTCCCTGCTCAAGGATCATATTTTAGCTTAACATCAAGTGAAATATGCGGTTATATTACAGGTTACATTATAAAAACATGGTCTGTCGAATGCTAATAGATTTATGCACTTAATTTACGATATGTCCTTAATTAGTTTAATGCTATAAGATGGTGGTGAAGTTGTATATGTAATTTAAGTAATTACGTCTTACATTTTATCTAATTGTAGTAATTAATAAAAGTCATCACAATTAAATTTAAACAGCTGATACGGCCACACGTGTGGCGAGTAGACAAAGAATTCATTTTGACTAAGATTAAGGATGTATTTGTTTATATTCACATGTTATCATTTCAACACTTCATTAACACATTCATGTTTGTTGCTATGCCCATCAATTAAGCAACTACAAAAAACATACTTAGCAATGAGTTAAAAAATATATAGGTACCTACTACAATTATATTTTAAAAAATGTTGAATCTTTCATTTTATAAGTGTAAAAAGCTATTATTTAAAGAAATAAAACTGGATAAGTACATTGAATTTTGGTCAGTCAAATAATTGCAATAAAACAAACAAATTCACATTTCCAACGTAACAAAATCTCATTGTCCAACAACTTGGAAATTTGCCAAATTGGATCGCATTAAAATTTAGTTTCTCATATTTTCACAGACACATAAATTTACTCACTTTCAACTATTAAATAGCAATCCTTTTACTAATGAGATTGATTAAAAATAAATAAAAAAATTAGGCTACCAAATATGCGCCACACGTAATACTTCTACATGATAATTTAAAGCTATAAGAAAGTCGTAAATAACAGTACAAATTTAGGTGAAGGAGGAGCACAATCATTTGTCACTTTAACTCCCAAAAAATAAATAACCAGTTTCCAATGAAAAAGAACCGGTAGGATCGAAGAAGAGTTGTCTCCTAGACTCGCTTACACTCATTAGCATAATATTCCTATCTATAATTTTAAGCTTAACGAATATACGTGACACTCCCAAAACTAAATATTTTTATTATAAGCACACTGACCTGTATTAATCCATTTTTTTTTTTGCTCGGTATAATAAATAAACACTGACACTTTATTATCACTTTGAAATCATTTTATATCTCGTAACACTTAAAATTTATTGATAATAATGTACTATAATCGATTTCGTATCTCCAATCTTAACCGATCGCGAACGTAAACTCGTTTACGATGGAACGCAGCCGTCACGTAGTAAGGCGCGCGAGCGAATGAATGGAATTCTGCTGGTAGGCCAACACCGTGATCACTTGTTGGTCCATTCATTATGTTTTTTAATGCTAGTTGTGATTATTATAATTAACGATATATATTTATTTTAAGTATTCTCTTGAAACAAATTGGCAGCAAAACTTCAAGAAGTAAATGTAGGTAGGTAGATATATTATAAGTAACCGTGCTTTGTGATGTTCAAAATGTATTAAAAACAAGCCGTTTAATATGCCTATTGTAAGATATAGAGACAATTAGATCTGGCGTATCTGATAAGTGTTAATACACCATTAATGATAAAGGAATTCATAAGAGATAGAAATATATGAGTCCATTCAGTATTAAAAGGAAGACAGCATAATGAAAGTTAATTTTATAAATACTGTTTGTACGCCGCCGAATAATATACGAATAATTCTCTTCTCCCATTTCAGGAAAAGAAAGGATTATAATAATGTATGTCATTGAAGTAATCACATCTGTACGTATTGTACATGTAAGAGTCCAAAAGATTACGGCTACATATGGTACAACAATGGCGCACTTGTGCAAATTAATCTCGCGTAAGATCTGTAAGATGTTATCAAAACAGGAGGTTGGATCCGCCTGGGTCACGGTCAGAAACTCCTGCATACTAACACACCTACCTACTTTATGTTTAATATTGGCTTAACTTGGTTAACGGTTGATAATTATAATTAAACATTGAACTTTACAAACAGTTTTGATTAATTATTTATAATATCAATAAACTATGGTAATAATGAGACCTATCTTACTGAATTGAGAAAAAATAGATAGATATTTTTTGCATTAATTGAATTATATCTCATACAAATTAGATTAATAAAAATCAACAATAAAGAACAATAACACGTGATTTTATAAATTGTTGAACTCCATAAATCACATCGAGTTATTAAGTAAACAATGCTCTTGTTTGACAGCCGCTAACATTCATATAGGTTAACGATCCTCCAACCTTAGCAAACATAGAGAAAAAACCTATTGGGATTTATTTTTTGCATATTAAAAAATTAAGTTACGGACTACAACTCAGCGTGAGGTCGTACATTTAACCTCTAATTAAAGACCGAAGGCTTGTTTAGGATGATTAATGATTTATTTGGTTTACATTTTATGTAAAAAGGTTAACTAATAAAAATTCTAATTTAAATATAATCATGCAAAAAAAGGTTAAAACTAATAATTGAAAATAAATCGTTGAAAAAAAAATTTAAAAAATGAAAGCCATTTTATTACATAAAAAAAGGAATATGTCATTTTACAACAAATACGCAAATTTTTGTGCTAAAAATGCAAAAACGAAAAGATAGAAGATAGCGCGTGTCATGGCGTATTTTTTGTATCTGATGCAATATTAGTTAACAAGGGAGCTTTATTTGTGTTGTCATGTTTTAAAGTATGACATTTTATGATTAAGCAGTGTATCATATTGTAACCACTAGGGTCTGAACCGCCGAGGTCAACGGCAAAGAACAATCACTATGTCGAAACGAACAGCCTTCTGTATACGGTTGTGCTTTAATTTCTGACGCCAATTGTTTAAATACAGTCTATGCTTTCAAAATATTAATACCTTTCTAACCATAGTTTCGATTTTGCTATACATGTTTCAGAAATTAAAATATAAGAACTAAAATCCATTAAGGTTTGTGCTGTGACAAACTATGTAATTGAAGACTATCGTAGTTGTCTGTGATAACTTTGATCATGGACCTACTATATACTACCTTAACACCAAACGAAATGTACTCGGGTCATATAAAATTAGATATATTTATTATTTTAATTTGGCAACTCAATTCTTTAACATATATTTTTGAACATAATTGGTCCTTTGAACCGGATTTTTTAGTATAAAAGGTAAGTGTAAATTTCATTTCAAACCTAAACTATTTCATATCAATTGGTCATATTTTAGTAGAGAATTTTGCTTCCTGTTAACACTATAACTCTTTATTTAATATGAATATTGGCAGTTGCCTGTAACTATTTGCATTGCGAATGTTTCAGCACTAGTGAATTTTACTAACAAGGCTTGTTTTACACCACGTCAGATTTATCGCAAAGCATATTTTACGACTTATTCTCGCGGACTCTGCGTGCTTTTATACTATTGTGTTCTTTTACTGTGGGAACTAAATACAACCAACTGAGCTGACTGTAAAATAGGCAAGTTAATATTTTATGTCATAATAAAAGCTTTATGTATGGACTTTAGTTCACGAAAAAGTTTATTCAGAATATTATTTAGTTACTTTACTACAATTGTTCATAACTTTTTTCACTTAAAAAACCTGGTAATAACAACAAATTGGACAGACAAGATGAATATTATAGCTACTCGAGAGGTCAAACGCCAATTGGACTGCAGTAACAGTTCAATCCTTCTATTCAAGTAGAGCCAACGCAAGGTGGCTCTTGAGGTGAGCACATTGTGATCAATGTAGCTACGAACAATGATAAAAGACTACAAGAATTTTTATGAAATCTTAATACACATTAGCCAGGAGCAAGGTTGTTACACATCAAGCATTAGGTACAGCAGGCTAATGCGGTTACGTCAGCCACTAATGCATTCGATAAATATTGCAAATGAATATTGCTTACTTATTTTAAAATCTAATAAAATAAAATTAATTAATTAATATTGCTGTTTTTAAATAAACTAAAATAAGACAATGATTTATACACATTACTTTTGGGGCAATGTTTTGTTTTAGATAAATGCGTAAGTTAATTTTTTAAATTTAGGCTGTAAAAAACAAATTACTTAACCAATTTCTATATTTCAATTAAAAACAGGATTCAATGTTAATTTCGTTACTAGTCCAAGTCTAAGTTTAATTAATAATAATATTATTAGAATACATTTCCATCCAATATCAAAATATTATGGTTGTACATACTATATATCAAAGTTATGTAATATGAATGAACGATTGAAACAATAAGATAGTCAAAATAGTACACGTGTTTAATAACGTTGAATTGGGTATTTATTGCGTCTGTTTCGATAAGCAAAGCATACGTGTTTAGAAATTTGATTTTCTTTTCTAACATTGTTATTAATATTTAAGACATGAAACGATGCCGTCATTCAACGTCCGAATAGGAATTTTATATGTGAATTTATATACGAGTGCTTGAACATAAATTTTTGCGTTCACTTAATTTGTAAATATTCGAATGTTTTTTTATATTTATTTATATTATAATCAAAAACTGTAACTGTAAAAAGTATTATGATTTGTAGGTTAAATAAATATCAATTCTAAGTTTGTTAGTAAATCTTTAACCTTTTTTTTATAAGAAAAAATATACTTACAGACAAAATTAGCAGAACAAATATTGGCTTATTGAAGATATTTTTTTTATTATCGCTCAAACTACTACTACTACATATTATTAATGACTAATTAAATAAATATACGGAATATTTATTACTGTCCCATTTATTTTACTTGGTAGTGTATTCTCGTAGTTGCCCAACTATACCTGTTAGTAGATTTGTTGCCATGATAGCTATTCCTGGCAAACAAAAACATTTGTGTTCTGCTTTCATTTTTGTCTGACTTCAAAAATAAACAATGTTTTCCGGATATTAAATGAACAGATGTTTTTATTATTTAATCAAATGAAAGATTGATACTTGAATACAAATTATGTTTTGTTTATTTGGAATATAAAAATTTGTAGTAATATTTACGAGTATGAATTTTAAATTATACCGTTAAAGTCATATTTCACACTTTTAGAGCTCGGTTGTTAATTTTGTGAAGTTTTCGCTAATTCCATCATGTATGAGTCTTATCTGCGACTTTAAAACATTTATTTATTTCCTTGAGTCCTTATTGCAAACGAACATAACGTACCATTTGTTGTGGATTCCTCGGTTTTCTATGAGCTCTATGCACTTTGAGACCAGTGACTCCTTCCAAGACATCTGCCAAGAGGATGCCATCGGCGCAATCGCGAGCCAAACCTCCTCCAGAAGTTCCTGCCCTCCGACGTGATCTCGCTCGCTCAAGATAGTGATTAGCCCAGTCCGTGTAGATCTGGAATAAATTAAAGATAATTATTAACTATGTATGTAGTACAAAATATGCAAAATATCTATTGTTTGAATTTAAACTAAACGAGGCTTTAATAATTCATTTTATATTTAAATCAATTTAATCCAAAAATAACGCAGAATGTCCTAAACACATTTTAAATTCAAACAAGGTAACAAACAGTTCGTGTTGTTGTAGATATTTGCAAAAGTATATACGATAATGTTTGGATGGGTATTTCGTATGAAATGGTTACTTAAAAGTTTATGTGAAACTTCCATACGATGACGCTGCCTCAATAACCATAACCCTTGGTGTTTATTATTATAAAGTTTTGTATTTGTAATATTATAATATCAAAAATCGCCTTCAAGCATCAATATTCCCTTTTACAAATGATGAACGTTTATCTTAGAAAGTATCACACGGGTGTTTATTCAAATCGCTTTAGAATAGGTTCGATTACAATAAATCTCGTGAGCCCGACATTTTTATCGCTCAATCTGGTCTTGTAGTATGTCTGTATCCGCTCCAAATCCTGACACCTTTGTGTTGTAATTGCCGCCAAACGAAACTCTCGTGTTTATAAACAATACTTGCGGTAATATGTAATAAAATAAATATAATTGTTGGAATTAAAACCAAATTAATGAAAAATCTACTCACGATGTTTCCCACCATCATTGTCATTCAAAAGCATAACATACATACGTACTGATGAAGATAATATTCGTAAAATTAAATAAATATGAAAAATAAATAAAGTTACCAAATTTATATACCGCTTAACATAAGCTTTTACCTACATATAGAGTGTTAAAAATTTTGCATACTCTCTTTCTGCTAAATATACTCTAATCTATAAAGCATGGTTGTTATCAGACAAGTTATCTAAACGGCTTAATCAAAGGTTTGTTTACATACTTTAAATATTCTATTAACCCAAAGCATATCGCTACGAGATCATAACGCAATTGTTATGCTCTATAAGGATCTACGTTTTTGATACCATACACGGATTTTAAATTGAATACTATTGAATTAATGAACACACGATTCGGTTCAAAGAAATTGTCATATCATTTTTATTCGATTCTTTAACAATCTTGTAACCCGTGACGTCATACGCGGCGTATTTATTTTGAAATTTTTTCCATCTTACTTTTTAATTTTAAATTCTTATAGTTTCTTACATTATTTGGTATACATCAGTTGGTCTAGATCTATTGAGACGTGTTTAGTTAATAATAATCATAACATTCAAACGTACTCAGAATATAAATTATAGTATCATACACAACAATAATCATTTAAACTTATTATCTTTAATGCGATGCTTAAATAATTAATTAAAATCGTCCGCACAGAATTTGTGTGCAGTAACAATAATAATGTAACCGAGCTGCGTAAACTCTCGCATTTATGCAAAACAAACGTAATTTACCCATACAATACATGAACTGAAAACCACATAGTTACACTATTTTAATCTTTAACACTCGACTTTAGATACGACTTTTGAATATTAGACTCGAAATTGTATAACAAATTTTGCGCTTGTAAAGTTTTGCCCTCGCGCCCTAACGGAGAAGGCAAAATTGTGGCCAGTGCAAACAAATCAACTTTGACGGTACTCGCTTTGTTTCGTGTGCGAGTATTCCCCGGGCTATTCCATATGACAATGTTAGCTAAAACAATTCAGTAATAAACGAAAAAATAATTGTATTTCACGTTAAAAGTAATGTGACCAATTGAAGCAAACTCTGAATTTTAAAAAGATCACGTGAAGTAATTACTAGAATTGACAAAAAATGTTTGAAGTGGTGCAACTTTCTTTTGATAAAAGATTCCATTAGTAAAATGACACTTATCTAGATGTTTAGAGTTTCATCTGTGTTATGCAATCTCATGATATTTTTAGCATCTTCCTCTAAATTCGTCAACAAAGCGGCTGAATATTGAAGTGCGGAAACTGAATGAGGTCGGAGTCGTTGCTTTTAATAAACTAAAGGGAAACACGGACACGTACTGGTCTAGTGCCTCGCTCATTGTTCTAGTTTTCTAGGGCGCAATTCTCAAGATGAACATATTTTAAGAATTCTTCTCTATTCTCCAACGACAGTGTGGCGTCGCATATCTAAATGATTATTATATTTTTTCAACATTTTTTATCTACCCTTGAATCACTGTTTGTATGTATTCTAAACAAACCTGGACAATGGAACGTGTTTGCCGAGTGACATCGTCCGTCGAGCCTTGGATGGATCGAGGAGCTCGAATGCATGTTGGCATCATCTTGTCTTCTCACACACATACTGCATCAATAACTAATGTATCGATCGTCATAGTACATTTTACTATCTCATACAATCATAACGACATCTTTGGTTACTTTTTATTTGATCTGTTGTTAAAATTGCAGAAGCTAAAACTCATTATACAGCTATATATACAGCTACAGTTATACATAAATATGACATAACTTTGTTTGAAAAAAAAAAAAGTTTATTATTTTTAATTATTTAATCGTAATATTGAAATAAGAATCTAATATTATATTTTTGTTTTAAAACATTTTATGAATTACGTATGTATAAAATGTTTACGAACGAGCGTGATCTAGATATTCAATGAATAGTATGAGTACTACACACGAAAATATTATCTAGATGGAGGTTAACTTCTAATTCTAAGAATTATTTACTCAAGCATTAGGCGCCAACTCCTACGCATTGAGTATCTCGCCGAGACATGCGTCGTCACTAAACACGACTTATCGCATTATCTGTACCTAGTAAGTCTTATGTAAAGAAAGGATTAGGTCTTACTACCTAAATATTTTATGTCTACAATATGGACCGCACTCAAGCTTAATATTAGGCGGACCGCAATCACGTGACGAACGACTATACTATACTCAAAAATTTAACCTTAGACAAATGGAATAACGATACTTTAATAGAGAGATAATCTTTTAAAAAGTATATTATATACTTCAATACAAACAAGGCCAAAATAGTTGATCCACTTTGAGGACAAGTTTAGGTACAATTGCTTATGAGTAATACAGAAAAAGCAGTGCCAATTTTAATACACAGCTGACTCATAACCCTATTGCTAATTTTGACGTTTAGCACTTTTAGTACAAAATGATTTATTTCTAAGTAACGTTCGTCATATTATGGAAAGATTTAGCTAATTTTAATTATATTTTTAAAATTAAAAACACAAATTTATTCTCACTAGAAATAGCTTGGTGAAAGTTAAAAAGAAAAATGAAGGAGATAGACTTTTGTTAAAAGGTCACATTAAAGTGTTCTTTGTAGATGTAGATAACAGTAGGTGTATAAATTGAACTGTCGTCAGTTTGTTTGTACGTGCCGCTGTTAACGGGAAATAAGAAGTTTTTATTGAAATTTCTAAATACCATAATCGGATGACTTTTTAAACCTATGTTAAATACCTACTAATAATTCACGCTTGATATTAAGCTAGAGTTTGGTCTATGAACGGGACGACTGTAGCTATAAAACAACTGAAGGCAGTAGTCGCTTTCACTATGCCGACTTGGGGAATCGTCACACAACTATTTTAATTACGATTCAGCCACTTCAAACCCAATGATGATGACTAGATTAGCATTAGTATGACTGCAATTTATAAGGGCAAAAAACACAATATATTTAATTCTTTATTTTTCTTGTAATTTCGTTCTAAATTTTCAAGCGCTGGGATAGCCTAAGTATATACTGACAAAATCTTCCACTAGTCTTAATTATGTAGGATGATTAAAATAGATAATAGCTTAAAGTTAAACGACATTAAAATTACGTTGTTGTACTTTGTCTTGTAACAACAAAGTGTGGGCGATATTAGAATAATTGTGCATATTGAAACAATACGAAGCTTTAAGACAATGATTGTTGTACCGTTAAATGCTTCCCATTATCGCTCATGAAATGAATTATTGTTTGTAGGTAATAATTATCTATTCTTTGTTTAAATGGTATGTTTGGAAATTGTCTCAAAAATATCTATATACATAACTATATACATTTATACTTACAAATAGTAGGTATCAAAAAGCAACTAGTTCCTTTACATGAAAAGAGAGTCGGCGAGAGACATCGTAATAGACGTATTTCATCTGCATTTAGTCTAACATGAAAGTTCTGTTTGAAGTGTTTGTACTGAAGAAAATCCTTTACGTTATAGCTACTTGTTAAAAATTTATTACAAATAGGAATACAAGTTAACTAATAAAATTTATTTCGTTACCTGATTTATTCATTTATTATAATTAGAGTTATGCTGTTTTTAAATATATGCCTATATTCGTGTCGGTTTCCCGAATAAAAAAGTTTTGATATTAGCAGTTGTTTTCAAATGAATTTGTATGTGTAAAAAGTATCATCGCCGACACCTTAGTGCAGTATTTATTTACACTATGTGTCAAAAGTTCGACACGGCGGACGAATGTGTATTTATAACTATGCGGAAGGTGCGGTAAAGAGCATTGAACCTTCATAATTTAATACTATTTAGAATTGTCACATTTTAACGACAATGTATTATATTGTTTTTATATTATTAATCAAACCAAATTAAACCACTCGCTTAATGAAGGAGCGATAAACGGACTTAATACCTACCTACCTACCTATGAATTATTAACCTAATCTGTTGTCACGGACAGTAAGTACCAGTTTTAAGTAAATATCCGTGAAGTGATCTAGTAGTGTTTCTGGATTACCTTAGTATTACCAATCCGGACATTTCTGTGGTAGTAACCGCCTCCACTAGGCAGCACTCTAACTTATATGATTAAGCTGTCACAAGATTCTATGACAATTATAAATATTCGATATTTTTTAAATGAAATTAACAAGCCATATGCAACTGTTAATCAAATTATTAAATATCGACAATACAATATAAAATTAATGTAAAATAATTTTTCATTGTTTATTTATCGATAAGGTGAGATATCGACCTTGGCGTTAAATAGGACACAGATGTGCGTTTGTTGACCAATTCTGACGCGGAATAAGTTCCTAGTTTGGTATTGACTTGACTAAGTATTATCTCAAGGTATTTGCTAACACATAAGGCAACATGCATTGGCTGTAAAATAATTATGTGAATAATTAATTAGATGTTTAAATAATGATAAACTGTCCCAGTTATGTTATAAACAATATATTGCAGGTAATTAGGCTTTGTCCTAAATTTAGTGCAAAATGCAACGCTATCTTTCGACCTAAATGATAAAGAGAAAAATTGTTATCTAGAAGATAATGGGAACAGTTAGAGTACAAATTGATCGCGAATTACTTATCTTTTTTAGTTGCTAGGTTATTCAAACAACCAGTGCTTTAAAAATGTATGTATGTAAAATACAATTTTGAATTTAGAACAATATATAATAATATTTAAAAAAGATAACGTATTTTTATTTCCCCTTAAAATATAAAATGTATCTATAGCTACGAATACATAGAAACATAATAGATATCAATTACATGAACTAGCACAATTACATTGATTGGGAACGTCATTAAGGCGCGTTCGCTGTGGGTTAATAATAAATCAATATTGTACAATATAGGTCGTGTCATTATAAAGTAATAAACATATGGTGTTTCCTCTCAAACTGACAGGGTACATGCATCTTTATCATAGCTATTATTAACGGTAAGTGAGCCAGGAGAGGTGTGGCGTTGCGACGTACTTTTTGCTACAGATCTTTTTATCATCATCATCATAATACTTTTACTCTAAAAGCATAACATAAACTTGAATACTTAGATTATTCATACCTAAGTTTCTTCCTATGGAATAGTGAAAGCGACTGAACACATTCCTACATGAATCCCAAAATTTATTACTTAAAAACAAATAATTGACTCATCAATTTGTGTGGCGTTCTTAAAACTCAGTGACAGATGTGCACAAATCTTCTTTATTACAAGACACTACTGGACCTTCTCACAGTCAGTTGACACATTAATCAAATTAAAAGTAATTTTGAGACTTACAAAAACTTTACACTTTACAAACATAAAATACAGGTTATTTTTAATTTTCAAAGAAAATAAAAGTGTAAAAAACAACGTTGATGTTATAATTAAACTTTGTAATATTGTACGTGTGAGGTAATAAAAGTAAAGGAAAGGCACATGGAAATGTAGACACTGAACAATAGAGCATCTGTGCTGGTAACCAATTAAGCGGACTGTTTTCTAATTAAAGCTCAATACTAGTGAATGAAATCTATCTGGCAGTGTGTCTTTGCACTTACAAGAGCGAGCGATACTTTTAATTAGTTCGGTTAAAGCTTACTGTAACACTTGGAATATTTTCTATCGGTGAGATTGGTAAATTGCTCGAAGAAGTGAAAATGAGAAGTATCATCAACCTATGTGTATTTATGAGAAATTAATTGAGTTACAAATATTGCAAATATTAATAAAATAGTCTACAAGTTAATTCGAGTGTAATTTAACTTATATTATTATAAAAAGTGCTGTAGACATGAAAAACAAACAGCGATACCAAAATCGAATAACACGATTAACAATAAATCCCACCCAGTGTACTCACGAGCGAGCATTTGTAATTTATTATAATGCCCGATTGGAAACGTCTGTCCAGAAATGCACTTAAGCCGTGCGATTAGCTTGAAGACCATTGCTCCTTTCTCATGGAGACCGATCGATTTAAGTGATATCAAAGACATCGATGTATTACGTTTGAATGATTTAAGTCAAGGAGCAGCTTGACGCTGCAAAGATTTGCATATGGCATCAAAGTTCTGCGAATATTGAATGGATAATATTACCGTGGGCGAAGTTTCTACTTGGATAAATATTACAAGGGCAATCGTAGGATTAACGAAGGAAGTTGAGTCTTAAATTGTTTCAATATGACGTTGCTTAAATCTATAACAGGATATTTACTCGTAGCAATAATATTACTCAGTACATTTTATAAAAGAAAATAACTTAATTGAAAAACGTTCGTATCCTTTAAATTGTGTGTTATTCATATGACAAGTTATGAAAAAAAAATTTAAATCCAACTGGCACTTATCAATTGACTAATTAGCAATCAAAACAATAATAACAACAGATACATAACATGACTATTACATTCACATACGCATAGTAACAAAATGTAACCAATAAACTGAAACAACGTCCATGTAGACAGTGTGACATGCGACAGATATAGAGAAGCACGGCAGAAAATGGCGGGAAGATTACTAGATCGGAACTTCCGGCGAGATGAACGCGCGCGTGGCCGGTGCGCTAGCGCTGATCGTTGACTGGCTACAATTCGAATTTGGAACACGAAAGCGCTCATGTACGAAAGCTCTCGCGGTGAGTGGGACGGAGGAGTATAAAACGATGACGACCAGTTGAGATCAGAGCTTCTGAGACATCAAATAATCGAGTCATCTAAACTTTTATACAAGTTTCAGAAATATTACACAATTTATAAATTATTAAAATAAAATTTCTAAAATGTAATTAATAATCTAGTTTGATAAATTCGATTTTACAATATAATAAACTTTTATTCAATAAGAGACGTTGGTACATGAAAACTAAGGTTTTACAAATGGAACTGCATTTTAGTCACGTGCATAACCAGTCGCTGAGGTTGCATTGAAATCAGTTCGTTTGATCTCAACGTCACTGAACACTTTCCTGAGTTCAGTAATCAACATGCCGGATGTCCCTTACATTTCTAGGTACCAACTACCTGTGAAATGTATTTCACTTGATTCTATGGGAATGTTACTGCATTGTTTTTTCCTGCAGAATATATTTAAAATTAAATATAAATAAACTTAGCAATATACACAAAACACACAATTAAATATTTATTACTAATTATATAAAAAAAAAAGTTTTAACTGTAATACAATATAATACCACAAATGAAATTGTATTGATAATTAAAATTAAAATACAACAAAAAAGTAAGTGTTGGGAGTAACGCCGTCAACCCTTGACCTACCAAAATTCGACAAGTATTGTAATGAGAACAATAGGATGCGTGACTTCTCTTTTTCTATAGAGCGAGAATGGACTTAATTTATACATTGAAGGAATCATTAATATAAAATAGTATTTATTGAATACAGTTATTTATTTAAATTTATTTATTACTTTGTTTTGCAAATGCAAAAATAACAAAATAAGCAAATAAATTGTGTATATCAAACATTAGTTATAGTACTTTAAATAAATAAACGTAGTAGAAATGGCCTAATTCTTCAGCAACGCAGGTGAAATGTTTGCGGAAACGCGACTGCAACGGGCCCTCTATTTTTGCCGCCCAATGTACCGCCCGTAGCCGCCCCACATCAATGAACGCTTCAGTTAAAATAAAGTTTGGATAAACAATCTTGATCATTATAGACAAATAAAAATTATATTACATAAAGTTTCCTCAAACGCGGGTTGATTATTTGTTACAGTTAAAATCTCAGATTCGATGCAGTAGGCGAATTGAAAGAGCGAAGTTTTTAAATTATTAACAAAAGTTACTCCAACTACAACCACAAATATAAATAGATGGTCTTATTTTCTTATTTACGGCTGTTTCAGACTTAATGCGCAACTTTTTATGATAAATTCAGTTTTTATTGCTCTCGCGTCCGATTCAAGCCAGTGCACCGAGTTTCTGGGTTTATGACTTTTATTATGTATGTATTTAATAATTTACACTTTATTGCCGACAGTACACACGCAGGTAATTATAATGTAAGATAATTTATGTTGTTGTGTTTAATAACTCATTTATATTTGGTTACAATTTGATAAGCATAATAACTAAAATTACATTTGTGATTTAGGTTCATTTGGTTTATACTAAAGGTGCATTGAGTTATAAATACTTATGGTGTATTAAATAAATCGTAGAACACTTCTAAAATTTATGAGATCGCGATATCAAATGAAACAAACTGTAATCTAATTTTACAAGTTAATTTACGGTAGACTACTATTAGCTAGAAGATAGGCATCCCGGCGCTAAGTTTGACTCACGCAATGACTCATCGAATCTCAGCGTAGGTACAATACCTACAAGAAATTGCTTTCAGATACAAAATTATTCCTTATTGTTATTGTAATAAAGTTGAAGGACAAATAAACCAATATAATTTAATGTAAAATTTTATTTATTTACGAGTACCTACTCTGGAACTCACTACAAAATCTTCCAGTATGCAATGACTTAGTCATTCAATGAGTCTGTATTTTCCTGATAAAATAAATAATTTGAGCTATACTGAATTTAAACACTGAGTAATGTTAGGCGTCAATAATTAAATTTTATCCAATGTGTGGGGTGCAGGTGCAGTTTGTTAGAAAATATATATTTACGAGTTATTAAAAATTCTTTATCGATTTCATTAAATTTAATTTTCACATCAATAGAGAGCGCATCGCAATTGAATTGAATCAATCACAAAACAATAAATCAAAATAATTGACTCACGCCTCAAACAATTTAAGCTTGTAATACGAAATGGGGGAACGGTAGCGTGTGTTAGTTAGTGTAGTCTGAATTAAAATTAAATACTTAAATTTATTAAGAGGGCGGTCGGAGAGCACACCTGCGAATAACATTTCCGTACAATTTATGTGAAATTTCTTAAGTAGCTTTGTAAAATTGTACTGTAAATAACCGCAATACAATCCTAGCAATTGATTGATCTGCAGACTGGAATAGGATATAAGATTTTTTGAAAAATAAATACGTACAATTGTCGAAAGATTTTTCCAGTGCTTTCCGCAGAAACAATTTTATGACCAGGACAAAAAAATGTTGTTCTATGCCCTAAAAACCGAGAAAGAATTTTAATCTCTAAAAATCATAAAACATATATTTCGATGTACCTACATATCAAGTTTTATGTAGGCAAATATAAAACGGTACAAAGTATAAATAATATTTAAATAAACCGAATCACGCTTAACGATGATTCAATTCGCTTCACGTTTCGCAGTAAGCCAATTAAATAAAACGAAAATGTAATAAACCGTTAATGAGACTGATTGGGAATACAAACACATATTATTTCGATTAACTTTGATAATGCGATGTCAAAATTTTAGGCACACATACAAATATATAACTACGTCTCCTTTAATAATACAGTATTAATACTTTATCTAATTCAACAACTGAAAAAAAATGTTTTTTATAGGTATGTAGAAACTGCAACGTCAAAAACAATAAAAAGTCAGCAATCAACAACTGTGATTAAGATTGACGGGAGCTTTAATTGGACAAGATGAAAGCCATTGAAAGAATGTTTTCAACAAACATCTTTTCGTTAATTCTTTATAAAGATTATCACCCTTTGTCCAAGCTAAAATTTAATTAATAACCAAAAATTCCTCATGCCTAGATTATTTGTATGTGTCGCAATATTACAAAGAACAATTTAATAACACGATTAGTTCATACTTGATAGACAATGTCGACGACATTAAGATCGCCTGTGTACTATTTTATGCAATAAAGAATTTCATTATTAAAAACAATATAACGTGTATAATAATTCATTTACGGCGAAGTTACGACATGTAATACAAACAACATAAATCTCCGACGACAGCACGCGCTTGCATCTCGATTAACAATAATTTGGTTACTCGTACCAATACGAATAAATCTATATTAAGAGACGCGATGGCTGACATTAGTAATTGACATCATGGGTTAGTAGTCCATGTTGAAATGTAACTTAATATTGTGGAATATTTCACACTCAATATATTATACTTATTTTAATAGAGCTTATACATAGAAAATCCAAAGAATAGTCAAAGGAAACATTGGACATATTAGGACTTGTAGTGATGTTATGAGCAGTTATTTTTTACAAATTTAAACCATTTTGTACGTATTAGAAAATACTCATAGTAAACATATTTTTTACAAGAAACGCGTCAATGAAGATTTCTGAACGCTTGTTGCTTCGCCTCTTTAATTTTCTAGTTCATTGCGCTGAGAAATAATTTTAGGTCCTTGCGAATCGGTCACTAGGTTTCATCACAAAAAACTTTTATTTTCAGAGACATTTAACTACCTATACAAATAATATTAAAATATATACAACAAAACTAGTATTAAGTTATATTCATTGTTATCTTCGTTATTCTACATCAAATTTCAGTAACAAACGAAACAAAAACATTATCATAAAACGCGTACGTAAATGTAAAAGCCTTGTAATGTAAAGAAAACAGGGACTACGTTCATTTTCCCTTTATAAAACATTTTCATGCCGTCCACCTATATTTTCCATATCATAGCGGGTGCATACCATTATTACGCTACTTTTTCACGCGGAAGTTATACGGACGTCAATGTTAAAACCCCATTTTAAAATTTCTAAATTTTTATAACAATTATATGAAATCACAATATCAAATTTCTTCCATATCTAAATCAATAATCTGTTCTCATTATTGAGTCTCCAAAAAAAATATGCAGGGATCCCCCAAAAATGCTTTAATAAGCCACCTGTCAGCAATCTGTTCGTATCGTTATTTATACGGTACACATCGGCATTTCGACTCGCTCTGGACATGTGACGTCATAATGTCTGCTTTTTGCGTCTACACTATATGTAGTATTAAGAATCTCACAAACAAGACTAAATAAATGACATGACATACTATACATATAACACACTAGTATAAAAAACAGGATCAAAAGCCATAATCATTATTATAATGTGATTAATGTAATTAAAACACATAAATTGATTTAATAAATAAATAATTTGATAAAATAGACTCGATTTATATTTTTAATAACATTAATTATATTTTTATAATTATTTGTTATTCGTGGACATGTGTTTGCCACCTTAGTACGATCAATCCCCCGCGTTCGTATACTGCATAAAGTCTAATTCTTAATCATTGTTCACTCTAAACGTTCTTAAACCATTAATGGCAAAGTTGAAATTCGAACCTCGACAATGTTATGGCTTGATGACGGGGTAATGTGACTATGTATGTGCGCTCATTGAAACAAAAGACTAATAATTTACCCATAACAATGTTCTGACGTCTATTCTTAAATAAATGACGTGATTTTCTTTGAATTTTACTACAACATTAAACGTAATCGAATGTTTTACTATGTTAGCTAGAAAGGAGGAAAACAAACACGTATGCTAAATTTAACGTACAAATAGTACGTGTAATGTATGTAATATAATGTAATGTAATAAAATATATTTTTAAACTAACAATATCAAATGTTCTAAATGAATAGAACAATTTGACATTAATTACCGTAGTCAGTTACAGAATGACAGAGCTCTTAAACCTTCGATCTTGAGCCCTCACCTACTACTTCCTCAGAATAATTAGGCGGGCAATAAGTCGCTCCATTGAAGTATTCACTGAACCGAAATTTCCCGCATTTCTAAATGAACTTGTCAATAATGATTACGAGCTCCTAGAAATCACATTAAGTAGTGATGCCAATGATACAATGTCGATAAAATAATGTTATATATAGTATATAATGTGAAAATATAAAAATGTTATTAGTTCGATTTAAAAATATAAAATCAATATTTACTAACAATATTTAAATTTAGTTTTCTTTGTAGCGTCAATTGTTCTACATTTAAAAAAGTACATTTACCATTAATGCGACGCAAATACTGGGTTAATACAAAATATGCAACAATAACTTACCATTAATAATTTTTATCGATATTAATGATACGTTTCACTTCACCAATACGAGAAACTTCCTCTTGAGGGTGCATTTGTGATGCACTACTCGGTGCCAAAGAAAACAATACCCAAGGGGGAGGAAGATCGATTCCCACTCTGTACCAATATTATTATTCCTTCCATTTCCGGGAAATACACAAAATAAATAATAGAATAATATTCTGATTGTCTCAAAATAGAAATACAACGATTATATTTTCTAGTATTAATTTTGTCAGCTTTGAAGCAATTCATTTTCAATATACAAATATTTTATGGTATAATAATGTCAGATATCATTTGCGAACGTATTTTTACTAATTTAAAGGACTTTATGGAGCTTTATATGAAATAATAAAAAGGATTCTTAAACCAAATTAAAATAAATAAATAAACACGTTATTATTCCTATGCCCAACTTTAATGAACAGCAAATTTAAATGACTATCCAATAAAGGTAAATTGATATGTCATAGAGATGTGTGATACTTATACATATTCATAGTAGCTTCAGGGGTTAGATCAACCCCAGGGTGCTTAATGAAGCCACTGCAATCACCGACCCTTTGCATTTGACGTGACAGCTTGGCCTACGTTGTGTACTGTTTGATTTGACAAACCGAAATGACTGCGAAATGTTTCATCGGAGTTATAATATAAATATATATAAATTGATTTGTTAAAAGTAATGTATATAATGAAACTTGGCTAGAAACCGCAAAAAGAATAATAAACAAGACAGACGGTCGCCCTCGTGAAGCTTCCTCACCTGAGGGCGCATTTCGATTGAAAGTTTCATTTTCTTCACAGATTCACCCACTCACCCTGTAACTCCCTTCTAGGGAGAAATGTATTTTAGATTTGCATGCACAATTTCCACTTTCCTCAGAAAAGTTTAATTTTATCAGATTTGTCTTTTTGCAAGAAATATTTCTCATCTTCTGTAATTTTAAATTCTGGTTTTACTTAAGCAGTATTTTAGTCAGAAATATAAACCATAATTACCTCGACAGTGGTTTTCCCGGAAGCTTGCCATTTTATAAGATGTTCGCCCTTTAGCGACCATCCGGGTGCGTAGCTGATAAGTCCCCCTGCCCCGGCTGAACTCCCCGCGCTCGTACTAGCCCCTCCATCACTGCCGTCAGTCACCGGCGGCGGTGTCTCAGTTTTCGACTTCTTGGGACTAGTCTGAAGCCGGAAAATCTTGTAACTTTTCGATGGGGAGAAGAAAAATGAACTCTTTTTAGGCGATTTTTCTTGTTCGGCATCGTTGGGTTTTGATGTAGAAGCGATTTCTGCGACTTTTGCTTCCTCAGTGTTATCGGATTGGTCGACATTTTGTAACGCCGGTGATGGACCTGAATTTTCATCGGCAACAAAAAGTAATGTTCTTTGTACAAATGGCGTCGCTTTATTATAAAACTCAAATGGCTCCGGAATTTTAAAGGTGGACGGAATAGTAGTCCGGTGCGACTTAGAAAAGCGTCGCTCCATGTATTTTCTTGCCATATCATTTCAATCAAAAGTTTATTCACATTTTTATAATGTCATTCATCACACTTGTTACATTGGCGGCTGTCCAATGTTATGAAATATCGCTCTATTTTTAATAAATATTTATTAAGAAATAATACCTACACATGTACTTCGTTGCTATGTCGCTGACGAGAAAAAACAAAGTTTCCCATAAAGAAAAAATCAGGAAAGGGAAATAAAACGGTTAGTAACAAAAACAAACCGGTCGGAATAAATCGAAAGGTTCTATCCCCTTATATTAGCACCGAGACAAATATCCGTAAACTATGCTCCACCTGAAGAAGGGGCTTCAATGAAGGAGAGCTGAAATTTTCCGTGCGGCGGGTTGCAATTTTCACGCGGGTTCTATGCGGGCAGATCGATCGAGGACCAGTTATACCAATTTATTTAATATGACTTTTTAAATTCAACCTTATATGTGTTACGTAAAGTTTAAAATAACGGTTCCGTAGCTATATTTAACCAAAACATCGCTCTGCGTACGTAAACAAAACCGCCCTCAAAGTCTTCTACGCGCTGCTTGCGACATCTGTACTTCACCCGCTATTCCCTTGATTTAAACTTTCGCATAAATTAATATCACTATCTTAACTTGTTTAGAAGGTAAGACAATTTGAATTTAATTAAGAGAAACAAAGTAAAATATGATCAAAATGCTTGTCTTGTTAATATTTGACTTTCGAACGTAACATAACTATTAATTGTTTTTATTACTTTATTTCAATTGACTTATTACGAATTTAAAAACACGACTTGTATCGAAACCAAAGATCTACTTACAAGGCAAGATTATGAAATCTATAATAAAAAATTGTAATGCACCTAATGTTTTTTTTAAATGGAATAAATAGTAACAAAGGTACATAAAATGACAAAATTCTTAAGTGATAATTTATAGGTAAATAGTTATACATATCTACACATATTATGTCACAACCTGAAAATGAACGTCTTCGCCCACCCCAAAATGGCAAAGGCTGTAAATACATAATATATTATTGTATCGTTAGTTTATATTACAGGCGTTCACATTTACCAAAATATTCGTTCCGAGTATTTGTGACAATTTCGTGACTTTTATCCAAGCTTAAGTCCTGTCGTTCCCCACGCACAACGGTCTACTTCTTTTGTAAATAACTTTCCTATACCTTTTCCCCCAAGTCGGAGGAATTATTACATTTCGATGACAGGACGAATTCGAGATACTATGTATACATGAGGGCTATTTTATAAGGAACAAAGTTGCTGAAATAAATTTCGAATTGTACGTCTTTTAGAAACAGAGTGTCCTAGAAGTACAGAAGAGAATCAAATATGTCTATCTACTTCATCGTATAAGAGTGTTTCCAAAGTTGATCTTCTTGAGCAATTATATCTCTTATGACCAAAACACTCGATGACTAGGCAAATATTAATTTGGATTTGGATAATCATTGACCGCTCTCTGACTGCAGTTGTTTGTCGATTGCAGTAATAAACTCGGTTTTTGTTGTAAATCGTGATGAATCTACATCGATACGCATTAATGCTATATAAAATATGTTAAATATCGCAAATAATACGTTTATAAGGTTTAATATGAATTTACTTTAGAAAATTGTTATTTCTTAATACGAGTGAAGGTTTTTTTAACAATTCCTCAATGTTCTAAACTTAACCCGTTCCACATTCATTAATGATCCTAAAGGATTGTATATATTATATGTATTTTATTTATTTATTATAAATATAAAAAATAAACTGTAACTTGTAAATTGATTAGCAAGTCAACGAACTTAGGTGAATGTCAGAGTACAAAATAAAAGGAAATAATATTAGAGACGAACTACAGAAATAACTCGTCACCCCTGTGCCTAAGACGCGGCGCGAACTTGACAATATCACAGACAAACGGACATAGTTATTTTTATAATTAAATAGTATTTGTCTTCAAAAATCCCGCACTCTACAGGATGTATTAATATTTTTAAAATGGTTGAATATATGTAGTCGTACAATCAATGAAAGGACATTGTAGCTCATATCAACTAACTTACTTAGTTCACTGTCTATTATAAAACCATTGAGTTTATATAAGATTTGTATAATAAAACCTTATATTGTATAACAAAATAAGCATGCTTTCGTGAGATGCAAACAATATTTCAGTAAAGTTTTACATACGAAGCGTTCTTCATAATAATGCATGTAGCAATTAAAACGTCTTATTAAGCCGTCGTTGCGAGAAAATGAAGTTTCACATAAACCCCGAGGGATCTTAGCGTAAACCGAAACATTATAACTTGGGAAAATGCAAACAAATTAGTTCTTTAAGCAGAAATATACGGAATTTAAATGATAGCTTATTTAAAGGAAAGTACATAAGTATTATTCTTAAAGGAAAGAGATATGAGAATAACAAATATATATTCATAAAATTAAAATACGAAGAAGAAACAACGTTACCAGTTTAATATAAATAAATATAGAGAAACTAATAGAATTTAGAACAGTATAATAGATCCATTAATAAAAAGTATTATAAGAACAAAGTATTATATAACGAACTTAAACATGCATTGACCGATATTAGACTGCGAGCGCATGACCAACTCGAGTGCAGGTTAATTTTGTATTTCCTGGGAATAAAATCACAAAAAACATGCAAAGTTGACGGTTATATTTAGTATTATAATTATTATGCATTGATCAAATTCTCACAGCAATTGAGATAATAATATGCGTAGGCATAGGTATTAGCTTCGAATCAACAGCCAATTAAAATGCAAATAACGACCCGGCGGCGATGGTCAATGTGTGGTGTCCACCTATCGTGATTATTACCTGCTAAGTAAGGGAATTATACATGGTTTAACTGTGAATAGCCTTTGATGTAGGTTGACCAAGCAATCTTACGTTTGAAATTAAAATGGTTGGTAGTCAGTAATTTGATAATTATCACTCTTAAATACAATTAGAGTAATTGGGTAAAAGATTTTGAAATAAAAAAAACACTAATGTGCATTTATTTTATTGTTATTTAACAATTTATAAGCAAAAGTCTGTACAGCCTTAAAGTGTCGAACATTTTTATCCTGAGTTTTACAGTTACATTAAGGTATCCGCAATTGATTGATACGATGACGATGTGCGATGATTTGTGATTACCACACAGCCAATGATTTTAATCAGAGTACGTGGGATTGTTATACCTAATTAATCAAGCCCACGTATCAGGGTGTTAGTACAATGTAACCTCTCTGGATATTATCTAATTGGTTATGAAATATAGCGGACGTAATGAATGAGGTAGAAACTTTGTTTTTTTTCGTATTATAGTGATCAAATTCCATTTTAATGTGTTTGTTTAATTTTATTCATTGATTTTCTATCGATACATTATATACCATAGTAATACTAAAAATACGAACGTATAAAAATATTGTATGAATAAAATCACTGGCGCGCCTTATGTCATAAAATTATTATTATAGATAATAAATATGTTAATAATTTCTATTGGCTACTTACTATTCATTTGTGGATTAAAGGTAGGTATAATATTTCTACTAAATACATATAATACGTATGCCAATGTGTAAGGAACCTAATAATTAAAATAGGTCTGAGATTAGCCCAAATCGTGATATCATTTTTATAAAAGAAAAAACAAACTATCTTTTATGATTATGCATCGTCATTGTACTTGTTAACACCATAATAAAATTTAAACAATATACATTTGAATAACATTAAAGGCTTGTAAATAAGTTCGTTCATCACGTCTCACTACCAATTTCTAATTAAGTATGCATTGTACGTTGGCCGCTCGTATTTAGTTAATTCAGTTATAATCTCAGGAAACTGTACAAAGGGCCATTGAATGTGTATCTAAGTCTAAATATATGTGGGACTAATGAGTTGGCTTAACGTAATCGGATGTACGATAAGAGAACTGAATTTCCGGATGCCGACAATGATTAAATTGGAAATACTTAAGGTTATTTTCAACAGGGAAGTTTTGTTAATGAAATTTACAAATGTTATTGAAATCATTTTAAAATATCAGAGTGAAGTTTATGCGTTTCGGACATATTATTTGTTAGTTTTACAATAGTTCATTTAATATTTTTTAAGATAAATCAAATACAATGTTGTGTATTGTCAAATCCACGTAATATAAATGTTAATGAGAGAAGTTTGGACTGATTATTCGTCTCTTTAAGCCGGCATATCGAAGGCGACTGCTTATCTGGCAAACAACACTTGTTTCCGTTTATAACAAAAATGTATAAAATAAGTAAGAAAATTAATCTTCAATTCAAATCCCATTCCATAAAACATTCACCACGACACAATTTCCCATTGTCATAGCGGTTTATTAAGCAGAAAATGAGATTAATTTATGAAATCCAAAATGAAATAGCAATGTGTTCAATGCGGGTGCCGCGTATCAACCATGCCGGGGATTAAGTTAGCCTACCATTGTAATGGATGGAACACCGGAATAAGAGGGGGGCTTAATCGTTCCTGACAAGTTCCTGATGGTGGCTGTAATGTCTGTCTATATACTCGGATTTACACACACGCTGTATATTGTTGGTTACTTTGCTTAACTAAATCTTTACTTGATTAAACTTGTTTGTTTGATTCATTAGCTTTATGTCATTCACTATGAAATTGTGTTCATTGCCAATGTAACTAATACGAGTACTTTATTATACATTTTAAAAAGCGATTATTATTGTTATTTATTGGGAAACTTTATTTATATTCAATACAATCAACAACATAGCCTATAAAAATACAAACCAAGCAGAAATATTTTTATAGACAAATTAAAATACAATTAACTTTAATGAAGTACAATAAAACACCCCCTATCACAATTCATAACCGCAATATAAATGGAAAATTAAAAATAAACTTATTTAAAAAATGTAAACACAAAAATGCGTCGACAACAGTAAAATTCAGAGAGATCGCGTTCCCGCCTAAAATGCCGGAGGCTTTCACGGCTTTAACGAGCGTACGTACGACACGAGAAACGGACTACGACTGGGGCGGATCGATCCGCCCTGTATGTATCTTTTCAACAACGTGGTTATCCACAAACAACCACCTCGCTCAAGGGAAACCCACCCCAAACCCCGAAGAAATAAAGGTGACACTTGACAACTATACCGCGGTATGTGTATTAGAGCGATCTATCCGTACCCTACGGTACGCACACCGTAAAGGCATATTCGAGTGAGTGTCCGTCCCGCGGGGATGCAGCTGCACGCACACAAATTGAATAAATCATTGGAGATGTACGGATGCGAACTGGAGAGAAGACGGACAATATTTTTGAACTAATTTTCATTTTTTGCAACAGATTTTACAGAAGCAAAATCTAAATATTTTATCTTCAACTGAAAACACACTTGAATCTTAGAGGATACTCCGAAGTTTACCGCTAGATTTACTCTCAATATTGCGATTTGCTTTTATATGTTAGACAATGTAATCAGAAATAGTTTACTTTTATTATTATTTAAATTTGAATATTCAAATATGAGTATGTTCATAACTTTACAATAAAGATATATATTGTTTTAGTTGTAATAGGTAAATTAATTAATGTACGATATTTTTTTACTAACCTGGTCACACTTCATTTGTTGTTGAGCGAGAACTGTGAAGATTTAATTGTGCCTTTCTAATAAAAAAGTCAATATTAAAAATTTAACATGTATAATTTTGATAGCTTGAATTTCCCTCATTACTTCTAATAACATCCGACAGAGGCCATTTTCTATGTTCTCATTGGAGTAGACGCACCGTCTTTGACTGATTGGGCCATTTTTAGTCCAGGGCCGGGCGTCGCTAGTACGGAAGGGGCCCAGAGCCTAGAATAGCACGATCACACTAATTATCACCGCTGTCATCTGTCACTGTTGCAGAGAGAGAGGGGTCTCAAATAAATTCTTCACGAATTTATTGTTAATTTTGGGAGAACGCTCTGATTATTAGCAATGTTATATTATTACTATAACACAAACGTTCATAAAGACATGATATTATGACAAAAAAATTTTTTAATAGCAATTAACATAGAAATTGAAGAGTGAAAGAACGAGAGAAAAAAGTAACAAAATTGGAATGCATAGAAAAAAAGTAAATTTGTAAAAGCTTAATTTCAATATCAATGAAGGACCCTTTTTATTGAGAGCGAAGGTATTGGAAAGGAAAGGAAAATAATTAAGGAGGGATTATACCTAATAGAGCAGCGGGAATAGCCATTTTATATAATTAAGAATTGCTTTGCTTGAATAAATTCCAATTGGATGAAGTTCATCGGGCGTTGACTTTTTATTTGATGAGTCCGGCCATATTATTAAAACTATGATAAACATTAGTCTTAAAACACAAGTTCTATAAAGAATAAATCAAACCATAGTTAAAATAATTTATAGCTACGAACAACCGGAATAAACTCCATACAGGATACGGATTTTTTATTGTCCTTTAGATGAGCAGTTAATTTCTTTAGGCTACTAAAATAACATTATAAGATTAATGGCAGTTACCATCTCAGAGTGTTAACTTAATTAAACTTTTACTCGTTAAATCAAGTCATTAATAATGTTGTTGGTATATGGTATAAACCAGACTTGAGTATTTATAATTGAGTAATTATCTGTACATTAACAATGAGTTAAGTATAATATAGAAGCAATATCAAGCCATGACTTATTTTGCGCACACATTTTACAATAAGTTGATAAATAAAAGAATTCCAATAAAATTAATTAATCTACTTTAAAGTTTAAACACATAAAAACGTCATATTATAGAAAGCATTGTTACTAGCTAACGCGCATTAGTCCCCTGGACTAATATATAATATATGGACGTGATAACTTTATTCATTATTCATATTTAACTCAATGTTTTTATACCTACATCAATAGTATTTTTATAATCAGGTAATTACACGCACATGACTATAGTTCTTATTGTCTGAGACATACAGAACTTTTCCTCGATAACTTACGGCTTGGATTTGAAACGTGATTTAGCGATTTTAACAAGAACAGCGTATTTAATAATGCAACACACTTTGAGTAGGCACTTGAGGAAAATTGGGGTGGGAGCGAGTACTCATGCTTTATTAAGGCAAGAAGAGATATATTCACGACGTGAGATCAGAGAATTTGTAGTCGTACGAATATTTATAGTCGTACCGATTGATATATGAACCGACTGTTCCGGTTTGCACCCTTAGCGACGCGGCGCGGTGTTCACGACAACTATTTGAAAAATTCTTCTTTTGATGTTTGTGGTGCACAAGAATTTTTATAACCGTCTTTTCTCTTTACTAATAACTTATGTTAGTATTTTAAAAGTTTAATTTATTTGAATTGGTTTATGTATAGGTACATTATCAGGCGTTTGATGAACCTGAATGTCCCACCATTCTTCAACACCATTATTCTTTCTTCCGCATCCATCTTGTGTAAGCACTACGGATTAAATAACTTTACACAAACTTTACCGAAAAACATTTTTGTTAAAGATTTTACTATTATACAGAGACTTTAATTTAACTGACATTAAAGTGGTGAATGAGTAATGAATAAATTTAAAAAAATACAATTTTATTCATAAATTGGTAAAGATAGATAGGTGTAGAGAATAAAAAGCAGGCAAACATTGAAATCGGCCTGCTGTACGAGTGGGGCGAGGCCTGCTCCACTTAAGGGCTCTTTACTGAAATACCCTCACACCTACTATGTGTCGAGTACCTGAACCGAGTTTTTACTTGTTAGGCGTTTACATACGAGAATAATAAACAATAATTTTAGAGACGTGAATGTGTATCGTTTTACTTTAAAATATAACTTATTTCATATAAATTTATATGTATATTACAATTTCCTAGAAAAGTGGCTTTGAACTGAAATCAAAGCGGGCCCTGCGGCCCTCTAGATTCGAGGCACCTAACGCTCAGCACACCCTATAACAGGGGTCCATAACCTAATTACAACAACCCAAATCTTCCTACACCGTTAGAAGCGTCCCCATGAAATGGACTTCCATGAACATAATATTTTTAGTTGGCGTTCTTAGAATTTTAAAAACGATTTTAGTTCTATCAATTTTTAATTCAACTTTTAAGTAGAAATACATGTTTCTTGTGAGACTAATTGATTAATCGTGAAAGCATCTATTTTTGTGCCTTCATGATATCTATAGTTACATAATTTTTCTACGCCATTACTATATTTCTTATTAATTGAGATTAAATACTACTTACATTATAATGTATATTATTATTATGTTATTGTAATATGTAAATATCGATTCTATGAGACGTTTAAGTCTATCCGAACATCAGTTTATAACTATTGTATTTCCGGGCAATTCAAATTGAGATAATTTCTCAACCTACGGTGTATGTAACCCTTCTGAAGCCACAGATGCGACTTGTAAAACAAAATATTTCAAACTAACGTACTATTACTTACATATTTGTTTAACGATAATTTTAAATAGTGAAAAAAGTTTTCAGTGTCATATGTATCCATAGTATCTGGTAGTACAGATAATCTAAGATAACGTTGTATACATATATAGGTATAAATAATCTGTTATTATTATTATTAATTCAAAAAGCATAATTCAGGTGCTTTGTATTAAACAAAATCAGTGTTAGTATTCACTATACTATCAACAATTCATAAGTAATTTGTTTCTCACAAGCTGCATTTACGAATGTGTTTTGACTACTCAATTGCACATTAAATTACAAATAAGGCCCGATTACATTAACCTCAATATTTGCGATGTCGACCCATCACCGACTGATGTATTTATAAATTGCATTATAATGTTATTTTAGTGATTTACGTCATTCCAACTATTTTTGTGTATTTCATTTTCGCTTTCATCTTTAAGCAGTTTTATAAATGTGTATTTTTATGGTTATGATTAATAATCTCTCTCTACTCTTTTAATCTCTCTCTACTCTTTTAATCTCTCTCTACTCTTTTAATTGGTTTCCTAACTGACATTTTTAAGCCGAAATCGAGCGGCTTACTATATACTTTCTCTGCACTCAAATGCGACTACGACTGTTATTTTCTGAAATTCTCAGCCTTCGTATGTTTCCGCTTCCTTTCGTACTAATTGTCAAAAATATAAAAAATAACAAAGAATTTTCTAAACTGCTTAGATCTTGTTACAAAAACACTTTTTTTATCTTCGATAAAGTACCTACCAATAACTAGGTAATCTTATCAAAATAATCGGGTGCATTCATCTCCCATGTTCAACGGCTATTGAGGCATAAAATTGCCAATTCACTGTAACCCATCTTGCATGTGCTGTAAGGAGTCCCCATCTATCGCACCATCTTAATCGATTAGGTATTTTTTCACTATATGCCAAGTTTCTTTATATCAACGTATGGTAAGTATGGCTTTATTTCATGATTGAAAATCTATATTTTATAAAAAAATATGTATCTAATTTTAAAATTACGATAAAATTTAATTTTGGTATTGCATTTTTTTAATTTTACTTAAATTAAGGCAGAAAGAGTATTTTATTCGATACGCAAAAAATTAAATGAATATGTGTAATAATTGCTTGTAAAGATGGATATTATGTCTGTCTATTCAAATAAAAGCATAACAAAACCGGGTTCCATGCACGTGCTACAATGTTCATTATTTTCACTAAATGGGCCCATTTGGAAATTAACTGCACGATTGCTTCCGAATAATGCGCTACTGTCGAGATATATATCACCGGGAACGCAATACAAATGAAAGGAAATTTGCTACATAGCTATACATAAACAACCTCCCTTCCCTACAAATATAATAATTTTTGTATATTTACAGCGCCATCTAGCGTAGAGAGTCAGTTCTATGACTGGGAATCTTAAATAAAATTTACATCTGTTTACACCACTTACCGCTAGGTAAAATTTACATTTACTTCCCTACTCACCACCAGATGGCGTTATTAAAAATATCTGCATTAAATTACCTTGATCTGTTCCGTAGCTTTTTTCGCCAACACTGGATCGAGAAAAGTGATATCCAAATCTGCTACACGTTTCTTTGCTTTTACACTAAAAGCTGCTGCGTTAACATATAGCGATCCTTCGTCAGCACTTGTTTCCACTGGTGAATTTGGACTTAATATACCACTATCACTGTCACTAATATTCACTGATTTACGCACTGCTATGCCAGATTTTTCACCTATAGGAGACCTTAGAGGTATTTTTGACTTCTCATTACTTGGAGACTTAAGAGGAATTTTCGATTGCCGTGTTCCTTCTTCAGGCTTAAATCCCGTGTTTGGATCAAAAATCACATAGTTATCCTTATCACAACGAACTGTATTGTTGACTGTTACAGTATATTTTTTATTTGGGCTGAGATTTAAAAATGGATCTTGTGAATCTACTGGACTCTCAGGTATTATTGATTGTATTTTAGGCGATATCTTTGGAATAGATTTACCGTCTATTGTTCTTCTCATAACTGTATCATTACCAAATTTTAACCGAACATATTCATTCGAAATTGTCCTTCGAACAGGAGTTGCAAGTAATGAAGGTTTAATATCAGATGTATTTGTTTTGTTTGAAAAGAAATTAATCTTTGGCTTTTCCATTGTTCTGTTAGGGGAAAATGGCAACCTTAATTTTGACGCAACCTTTTTTCTAGTGTTTATTAAATTGAAATCTATACTAGTGTTTACACTTGTTTTATATACAGGAAGAACACTCTGCTTGTTCTCTACTCTTTCTATATCTTTTGATGTCGGTTTTATAATATCCAGTGATTTATTAAGCTTTCGTATAGGTGTCGGAGCTTTAAGTCTGCTTTGCTTAGTTTTATTTTTATCTGAATCGACATTCTGCATAGTTTTGTTAAAACCTTCAACTTTTTGAAATTCTCCAGTGTTTTTAATAAATGTTTTACTTCTATCTTTCTGAAAACTTTCATTTTTTAAAGAAATGTCTGTATTAACAGTAATTGACAGTATTTCTTCTCCGGGAATATCTAAAATATTTTCTATATTAATATCTAGGTCACTTGTTTCCGAATTACTTTGGGATGATCTATTTTCATTGATCAAAGAAGATATCCTTTCTTCTACATCGGCTAAAGAATCAGTCTTATCAGTTTCATCATTGCTTCGTGATGTACAGCTTCCGGAATCCGAAGGGGTTGGAATTTCAAAGATGGTTTCTTGACCCAGATTGATCGATGTCGCGTTTTCGGGACATGACGATCTTCGTCTTTTCACCGTTCCTGTTTCATCAGAAGGAGAATCCCAGTCTAAAGTTGGTATAATACACTGATGAACACATTTTTTCGATCGTCTTAGACTTGTCATATTTTAGTTTCTTCATATTAACTACATGTTATCTTTTTAATTCAAAGTTCATTGTTGAACACATCTGTTAGGTAATCAAATGTTTTAGTGGTGGAACAATTTCCAATAGAGGGAAAACTACAACAGTTAAGCTATTAGTGGAAGACCGGCCCAACTTCGATTGTTATGTAATTAGTTTAGAACAACGTGTGACTCATGAAGCTAAAGGAATTACTCTCGGCAAATTCCTTTTATGTCTTTACCAGTAAAAAGAATAAATAATTAAAAATCAAAATAATAATTTAATAAACACTTTTTCTAATATTTTAATTTGTTGAAAATGTAATACAAGAGTTTTCAAAATTAACTTACTAGACAAAGTTAGTTAGAGATTCTGACAAATTGCTCCCAACTGTCCCAGCTTTCTAACCTAATTACCAGATAAGTAAAGGCAATAAATATCTGAGACAACAACTTCGTTGAACCGAGGGTTAGAAGGTCTAAACTTTCCTATGAAAAAGTATTGCGTAACTGAATTGGGAAGTGTTGCATTTAGGAACGTATGTATGAAGTCTATGCTATGTTTGCTATGTAGGTACTACATGTATGAAGCCCTAAGTGTACAATGCAACGATGTTCCTAAAACAGTCTTTGTTAATTACGAATAAAAAGCCTTATTCTGTGACTATCTTTGTACTTATTACCTTTCATGTCTATAAGTTACTTCGTAGAACGTTATTTCTAAATTCAGTAGATCTAAATATCTAACAATATTAATTTAAAATAAAAATAGCATTTTCTATATGAAATTTCAAATGCATTAAAATTATTTAATTTTTTAATATGTGAAAACTTTTTGAATCGTCCTTGTGGTTATCGCGACATTTAGGTTCAGGGCATTGTGTGGGTATGTATCTTTTACTATTTAATATTATCTAATAAAAATCCTATGTAGACGAATATATCAGCTAATTTCCAACTTATATACGTTTGTTCTGTGAGTTTATGTGAGGGAGGTGAACCATCGTATCCCGGTCCCTGGTCGACACAAACTTTGTAATTTGTTGCGTCGTGTTCCCAGTGCGGAGTGCTCGGTTTATTTACAGTAGTCGCGCACGTGCCCTTACTACGCTGAACTGTATAGTAAAGTTGTAAATTAAAGTAGAAACTTCATGAGAAAACAACTGAAAATCTAGTTCAGTTCTTTTTTTAAGGCAAAGTATATACAAACTTTTATGACTGCTGCCATTGTAAATACATATTTATGCAGAAATAAAAACAATAAACAGAAATCATTATTTAAAGCCAATCTACTAAGGAACAATATCAGCTAATAATACAAAATAATCTCTTATAATTAAATTTTCAGCTCGGAAAATATCAACACAACCCCGTCTTAAGTGATTTACAGCGTTTTCCTCGCGATATTAAGCCCGAGGGTAAGTAGAGAGGCAGCGTTGAAACTGCTACGGTTTTCACGAAAACGCCCATCTAAATGGGTCAGGAAGGCAGACTTTACGTCGCAATTTAGCATTAGGGAAACCGAAATGCAATAAAACGCCGCAATAGACATTAAACTCTGGAATTATTTGGAACTTTACTCTTTGCGGGTGTGATAGAGAAACTTGATAAGCTACTTGTTTCCTAATACTATGCATACACTTAGACACTTTTGGTGTTTTTTATTGGCTTTCATAAATGAATATTTGGATGAAGCAATTTAAATACAATTAAATATGTCAGTAAAATTTGTCCCACATATTTACAAGAAAATTCCTTAACATGCTATCGTCACACGAATTTCCTCATTAATAAAAATAATTAAACAGTCTCTTTGATTATGTTTCAATTGGGAATTCGATTCCCAATTGAAACATACACATTGAGGGTAACCTAGTTTGTATCTGATAAATTATTATTATTACAAACTAAAAAACGAATTACATATCTCGGTAAACTAAACGTATATAATATTGGTAAACAAAATCAACGCGAGTCCCTTTTATGAACAATAACAGCAAGCAATAAAACTCACTAATATAAAGTGTGTATACAATGGGACAAAACGTACACATTTTAGCGTGGTATTAACACTGCAATATTTGTACGAAGAAATATTATTTGCATTATGAGGGGCGACACCCTTGCTAAAACACATTCCAATAGTACCCATGCACTTTTAGAATTGCTGCATGTGCTGCAGATACTACGCGAAAACAGCTTTTTTCATTTATTTTTTCACTAATTCAAAAAAAAATTGTAGACAAATCCAAATACATATAAATATTGAACGCAGACGCAGAAAACCAGTAATTTAATAAAAAGACTGAAATTATTAGATTCCAATAACATGCACACAGACGCATAGTGCACGTAATAACGCACGCTCACAACAATAGATGCACTCAGTGCTATGCTGTAGGGGAATTTCCGATTAAATATTTAGATTAGATTTTTCGTGATCCATTTATCATGGTTTAATTGTGCCTGAGGGTTGACGCCTTTTATTACGATGAAATGTATTGAGTAGATACAAGTAGTGAGTGGTAAGATCTTAGCAGATTACAATATATGGTAATCCTTTGATATTATGATAATGTAATAAGATGAAGGAACCCTTCTTTGATATTTTATTTCAAGTGCTATTAGAATTTAATTAAATTATTTTATTCCGCTAATGAATTTCCATTTCACAGCGAACAATAAACAACATTCCCAGAACTATCTCAAGATGAACCATAATTACCTTTCAGTTGCAGGAATAATATGCGGCTCACGTCTAACACAGCTATGTCGATTAGTGCCTACCATATCGATTGGAGATACCGAACAATGTATGCTGCACGTTGATGAATACTAATACATAATATAGCCAATATCAGGATAATAATTTGAATTCTTTTTGCGAAAATGACATGAAAACATTTTTAAAAATATATGGCAAAAATGAACCTTCGCGTGTAGAATACCAAGAGGGGACGTTCACGGTGCCACGCGCGTGCCGTCCTAATCCCGCGGATATAAACCTCTTTCCTATTTATATGCAGATTCTCTGACCAACCGCCATAAGTTATCCGCTCTCGCTACCGGATCATACTCTTAATGACCCTACGATAAATGTATACGGTTCCATCCAATGCGACGCAGGAAGAATTTTTAATATCATTACATACAAGTTAGAACTATGTCCCATTAAATTTTGATAGAAGTCAGTCATGCAGAATTAATTAATCTGGGGTGACATCTTGTTTTGTTATTGAAATTGAAGAGGGGAATATAGCAGATTAATGTAATTAGATACGATTCTTTAATATTGGAATCCAAACCTGTTCATATTATATCTTTAACAGACTAAACAAAACATTTCCCTAAAACGTTAATTTCTCCAGAGAATGAAATAGTGGTCGAGATAATTTGATTAAATTAACCAATATTAAGGCAGGGGAGTAGAGTTTGAAGGAAAATAATGAAAATATGCCTAGAGATTACAATGCTCCCCATTTGTTGCGGTTAAGTAAAGATAAACAATGAGCCTCGAATCGTCGGTTTACTTTATACTAATTGTATCGAAAATCAAACTGACTTCATAAATATGCCTACAGTTTGACTACTTTATTTATTATTACTTAATTAAAATAATATTTGTAAAAAAAATATTTTCATGAAAATCTTCTACAGTCATTTTGCTAACCTCAATTTCAAATTGTTGTAAATTTAATTTATTTCTAAAGACTCCTTGTTTAGGATCATTTATAAACCGAAACTATAAATAGAAACTCCTTCCTTCGTATGCAAATTTCCGGGGTCCAGTCATCCATCGTACAGGACAACCAACAGCTGCAACAAGATTAATGATGGCATTGACAGGCTACGGAACATAAAACACAGTTAGTTTAGGAAGGCTCTTTTCACTTTAAATACAACTTAAACATTAACTTCGACGTAAATACAATTACTCATAGTTTAGTAGAGGCTTCAAAAGCATTAGGATACGCCCGAGGAAAACCGTCAATCTAAAGTAAATTATTAAGTTATTCAAAATATCCATTAAAGTATTTCTCACTATAAATTGGGTTTAAATACTTGACCATGACAAAGGCATAGGTCGGAAACGTCGGGTTAATCCCAACTGTAACTCAACAGGTATTAACGCACCCAACTGACCGTTGTTCGATCTCCGACCTATAAATTTAATGCAACTTAGGGTTGGACATAACTTGTTTTTAAAGCCAACAAGCGTTTTGTAAATTAATGGTATTAAATACTGGGATATAACTTCTAGTACATGTTTAAAAATATCAAGATTATCATGTTTCTATGTATGTCTAATCTAAGTTAAGCTTATACATTTATTATATTATAACTTATATATTTGTTTTTCTTGAACAATTGAATCGATATCGTGTTATTTATCGAAGAAGTAAGTATTGGGTAGGTAATTTAAAAAGATATCAAACCAAAATCAACAAATTTTTAGAAGTCACCCGAAAGACCTCTATACATTTCAAAAAGTTTCATCCCTCCACCATACCGGGAACATCGATTTTAATTATGTCAGTAAGTGAGTCAGTCAGTCAGTGGTAATCGAGCTTTAGGTAGTATTCTATTCTATAATTTTATAATAAATAAATAACAAATAAATAATTATTATTTATTATTATAATAACACATAAAAGTAGTCGAAAGCCATGATATTTGGTAGAATGAATTGTACGAGCATCATCCCTAGCAACAAACTGACCGCGGCAATACGTAATAGACTACACATCATTTGCGCATCGTTGCACATATAATTTTATATCCGTAATGTATGTTACCGGCTTAACGATGCTTTTAAAATTTTCTGAAATAATTATATTTTAAAAAACACTATTATATATGAAAAATCTATTTACACATCTAAATAACAACCAGTAATGGAATTTTATAGATAGAAACTAAATAGATTAATTATTGTTGTGTGTAACGGTTATTAAACAAATTAATTAAAAGATGTGATGTTTATCTTTGTACGCTACATAAATATTAGCTTATCTTTTTATTTTATAATTCCTCAAAGAGAAAGTAACAAGCTTACCATTTCTATTAAATTTGCATGGGTCTTCAAATTGCTCGTACATGCACAATGTTCAAAGAAACAAATTTACGAGTGCAAATAAAAAAGAAAGAGAATTCGCAAAGCAAGCTACGTGGAAAACAATTTTCTGCTTATGAATTTAAATGGAGCTCAATTAGGTTGCTTGGTGAATGCTCAACCCGATAAGCAGCTGAGTCTTAAAGGCACAAGCAACGATATTTCAACGCTGCGTGCTTCAAGCCTATTAAAGGAGTTTGATAATTAAAACAGGATATATTTACAGGCGTTCAGACAATATGGCGCCGGGGTATCGGCAATAATTTATTACCGTCCTTGATTTTAACCCTGTTTTACTAACCAAATTTCCGGGGTTAGTTGTAACATACAATGAATATGCTTGACCGAGTTAAATTTTACACTAAGTGAAGGTACACAGCATTATAACAATAAATAAGAAATGATAATCATCTTATTAATAAACTAAAAAATATTAGACGAAATATGTTCGAAAGATATATTTTTACTTATAGAATAATTTGTAATCCAGTTAGAACAGTAGATCCTATTGTATATTTTAAAATAAATAAATATATAAAATAAATAAATATAGGTACATATATAGAATATTAGTCCGCTGAAGTAATTACAATTTTGTTCCAGACAGGTTCTCTAATAGATAACACAATGACTACAACGGATGTAGATAATCATACTGTACAGTTACGAAAAATGTTTCATAGGGTATACAACATCTAACAGAATAAAACAACAAGAGATAACTGTGTTTCCACCTGTAAAACCATCGATTTACCATCAAGCAAGCTCAACATTAATTCTTAACGATGTCATCGAGAACGCCCCCATTCCCTAATTCCTTTATCAATACTCCACCATGTACAAGTAGATACTTGTTTGTATTTCACGAATAATTCCTCGAAATTATCTTACTTAAATTAATTTTAAAAAATGTGTTAACATATATATGCATATTAATGTCTTTTGAAAACTATAAATAAAAAGTATGAAAGTACAAGACGGTATATGTAAAGACCTTTTTTCTTTAACAATACAATTTTAATAAACATTGACTGTATTAAAAAATATTTTTTGAACATAGTTATGAAAAATCTAATTATTGTTGTAATAATTGAATTTATTATCATTAATCAAAAAGAATAATAATTAATAAAAGTAATTAAATTTCCATAAAAATATTATAGTGATGTCTAAAGTTTTGATTTACCTAATATGCCTATCGCATTTATTTTGAAAACAAAGTAACGCCATTATTATTTAATATTTCGTATACGAATGAGAATGAATGCTTGAGAAGCAGAGAGCCGTACCATGGATGTCGCCAACCGGCTGCGTTCCTCAATAAATAACACCAAAGGGTTCCACTCGGGTAATGGTGTTTGCTCACGCCACCGTCGACATTTTCAGCCTAATGTCTGCATTCGCTATGCGCTCTGTTCAGGAATGCATATTGAAAATTACAGGTAAATATCATTATGGTTCTTTTAATTCTGATGAAGAATTTTATAAATGTTTTAAAACGCACGAAAGTACAAATATTTGACTTGGAAATGTACAAAGTGTTATTTTATGTTTCCAGCTACAATTTATTATTATTATTTTACGCATCCTATACAAATTGTGTTATTATTTTAAATGAACCATATTTTTTCTGATGATAGACCTTAATGACAAGGAGAACTGTAACAGAGGTGTAGTGGTTTGTTCGTTGATAATAAATACTATTCAAAAGTGTAAAAAAAGTTATGATATATAGATTACTTCTAACTTTATTGTCTATTGATACAAAATAAAAATTGGTAAGATTGTATTTGAATAACAAAAGAAAACGGATAAATAAAAATATTAAGCGTTTTAAATTAGTTTACAACAATAGGTAATATAACTAAAATATATAGTTGTATAGTATTAAGGTTAATCTACGTGAGTCTGTGAACTGAATGCATAAGGTTACGTCCAGACAAATGCTTATTCATGCATAGCGCAGGTGGGAGAAAATGAATGACTGGTTCTATCAGGTAAACATCGCTTTTAAGCCCCCAGCAAATGAGAGGGTATGTTTCCCAAAAAACTGAAAGTCATTGTATTGCGGTTTAATTGGTTGTGAAATGTTTTAAAGTACGCTTCAATGGTAGTTTGTTTATTCCAATCGTTTTTCATAAAAAAAAATTATTGCACAAAATAATTGAACAAAAGTCGAACTTAATGTCATTTATACGGTATATAGGATAGGTAGGTATATTATTAGCAAGTTTTATGTTTGTTTTCAAATAAGTATCTCACATATAAATATTGTAAGTTTCTTAACGTTCCTAGGTGCAGGACAGTTAACAACCAATAAAAAAATATTCATAAAACCATGATGAATCATTTTATCAAAAATATCTAAGTTTCTGTTTTCAATAAAAATTCATGGAAGCAGTAAAAAGTTATTGATATTGCTCAGGTGCACGCCTTCCAAGATATCCGTTCGATTGATTTTGCTACAGAGTAAAATTGTATTCGTAGATATAATTTTCTTAGTTTTTAAGTTATTCTCGCAGAAGTTATCAACAAAATTTAAACAATATTTAAATAATGAATTAGAACTTTTATATTTACAACCAACTGTCATAACATTTTTTTTGGTACGTTTCACTACAAAAAGTAATTAAAATATGTATCATATTACATGGCAGTGCGCCATCTGAGTCCTTTCGAAAACCGGCAGCAAAGGGCTAACAGCAAATGTCATTGAAAAATACGATGTGGGGTGAAACGGGAGGCAATAAACAGCGAGAGCAATTTGTCTAATCAAAAACAAAATGTAGGTTTTGGATATCCTTTTTGTTTTAGCAAACTTTGCAATGTAATATTTTGTTATGCTATCAGATGTAGGAAGTATATACTTGTAAAAGTTATATAAGCATATTTAATTTATGTATCATATATCAGAAATATTATATACCGCGCGCGAATGAATGTAAATGGTTATTTTATTAAAGAACAAAGTCCAATTAGTACGAATGTACTCCAATTATTTTCTGTATCAATGTAACTTGTATGTTATGTCACGCAATTGTAATAATATTGGAATCCCATCTCTGCGGAATGTTCATCCGTGTTCATTTTCGAACTGAGCAAATATTGTCGCCGTGTTTCACATTGTTATTCGTCCCACGATGTTTCAGTCACGTTCACCGAGAATAATTTCAACACTGACTCATCCTGCCGCTACAATTTTCCGTTGAGAATATGAAATAATCCCGGGTCGCCGAATTAACTAAACTTCTGAATTTTAAAGTGAAAACTTCAGAAAAAGTCAAAACAACTCTACTTGTTAATTATTCATGTATTATGAAAGATGAGACCAACAGCCATAGCCATAAATGCAGATGTTATAAAAATACTTAACTTCTATGCTTGTAAAAGAGTGTGATGAGTCACGCTGATAAATAACTATCAAACTGTCATTTCAAAAACCATTTTACTATAAAATGTTTTCTATAGTTTTTATCCATAGCTTATTTGATAACCGTAAGCCTCCTACAAAAGTATAAGGGAGAGTTATAAAAAATAATTCTGTAAATCCTGAAAACAGTTTCACTTTCTACCCATCTAAGCCGTAAACCGTGAAACGGGAAAACTCCACGAAGAAAAATATGACACACATAAATATTCCCGCCTTTGGACGATGTTCCACCACCTTACAAGCAAATCTGATAATACCTTAATTTATATTTTCCAACATACATATAGTATATTTTATACAACTTTGATATGTTTAAAAAGCACGAAAACACTTCACAATTCACTATAAAGCACGAACAAATACATTTTTAAAATTGCCCGCCATAAAAAACCATATAAACACGTATAACTAGAAACATGCTCCAAAACGTGTTCGGAGGCGCCACAGGCACTGCTGCCTAGAAGAGCGCGCTCGGCGCACTGACGCCGGGTGGTTAAGGGAAAACAACTTTTCCTTGCAGCCTCCGCCCGCCCGCCCGTTGCGCCTCGTTCACTGCAGGAAGCATTTTACCCACTTACCCTGCTCTATCTTAATGTCTTTGTAGAAATCTTGTATCAGGAAAGTATACTTGCAGATACTTTTTATACTACATTTACTTTATATCGAATATAGGTAATATCTAAATATAAGTATAATATATCACTTTCATATTCTAATCATTATATTTCAACAATATCTTTCAATTATTTTTTGTGCTCATAATAATAATATTAATATTTAAACCAGTTTTCCATTTACATACTGGCAATATATATTTTCTTATATTACTACTGCATATGCCCGTTAGGTTTATAACCGTGAATATGCACATCAAAATCCAAAAACATAATCTATAACAAAACTAAGATAAAAGAATAACAGCATCGTACGTCAAAGGCGAGAGGGATAAAATATTTCTAAAGAAAAGTGAGCTTTGGTCACGTACCAGACCATAATTCGGGCTGACAACTTAAAGCGGAGGGAAATGGCTTTTTGATCTTGCTCTGTGAAACTCCAGACGTTGGCTGATAGATAAACCAACTTTATGCTATATACGGATCTTTCGGATAGACTATAAAACCTAAGTTTACAGTTTATTGGAATGTTAGTATATTTCGCCCTAAAGAAACTTTTTTGTTATGTTGTTGTTTTAGTTCCCAATTATAGTCCAATATTTGGAAGTACTGCCTACCCCTAACTAATAAAACCTAAGCGTGAGTATAAATTGTGTAAATTTAATTATAACGAGGTACATTAATCAATTTCAAAAAAACAAATTTTCCTAATTAAACTGGATAGACATTTACCATAGGAATTTTTACGCATCGCCGCGTACATAGATTAATGCTGCGTAAGAATTTACGCACACCCCTCGACTGCACTAAACGAAAACACTCACCCTCGGCATTGCACTTGAAATGCACATTCTAATAGGGTTTCACATTTGCTGACTTTTCCCTTAGTAGTTTGTCTTAGCAATTTAAGAGCGGTTTAAAGTACTAAAGGAATTTTCCATGCAAATATAAACTTTCGCTTATGTTAGTTAGTCAAGTTAGCCGAGAAGAATGAATTTAATATCCCAAGAACATTAAACTGATACTTTTACATTATCACCTTTAAAAAAATATAAATTAAATCTTTTATTACATAACTACATATTGTGGAAGTAAATCAATATTTATTCGTATCACAGAAAAAATCTAATTTATTTTCTAAATAAGGAAATTGCCACATCCTAACACTAGCAACAGGATATTGCGCTATTTTGCACACATATGAAAGTTTTGTCAAAATGCAACGTTTGCAAGACCGAAGAATAAGGCGAGGGTGAGTCCGCCCTAAAACTTAAGATACATTGGCCTTGAACGGCAATGGGTTATTCTCAGCTTTATTTAAAAATGAACTCACCTATATTGTATTTAACATGAATAATGATATGAAAACCTGACTGAGGAAGAGAAGGCTAAATATTTAAAATAATATATTCATGTTAATATAATAAAATATTGGATACCGAACAAAAATATTTGTAGAAAAAAAATTATTGTTTTGAGAATAACTCTGCATTGGCGTGTGGCGATCATAAATTGCTTGGGTTTGATTAAGGCGGTGCACCGTTGTGCAATGTGGGCGACTCAGTTTGCCCCTTATTTCTTGCACAATGCATCTTATACACAGGCTGATTATCTTATTTTTAATATAACAATTAATTGAATTAAAAAATGACTATTCACTATGCACGATTTTTTTTAAAAATAATTTAAAAGATTTTGCTCGTTACTATCGCGTTGATTACTCTTATCCGATGCGGCGAGACTGATGGACGATAGACGCAATTATAAATAAATGGCATAGTAAGCCGCAAAAATATTTTTAAACTAGTTAAATCATATTCGCATCCTAAAATATATAATAATTGTAAAGTCACATATTATCTTACAACGTTTCAAATATTCAAAGTACTAATATTACATTAATATTTTATTAGAACACCATGTAATTATAAAACACATTGCCAACTACTTACATACTTTTGGGAATTACTCTTGTAAGAAGGGGATCATTTATTATCTTTCAATTGAAGTGTCTCTCAAACTTTACAAATGTACAAACTTTAAACTTTAAACATTATAACATTTTAGTTTAAAAATGTGTACGTATATGCAACAATCAATATCATATATTCAGAGTAGGCTAAACAATTACATAAATAAACATTAATAATATTTAAAAGTACGGTATTTAAAGTTAAATTAAAAAAAGCTAATACCTAGTTATAAATTTGTAAATCGTGAAATTTAAACTTTGAGAAGGAGTTTGATATCGTGTGAATATATTGAGGCGCGGATTTGATGAAAGAATGTGGGGAACTCCGTGTTACTAAGGGTCGTGAGATGACATCACCAGATACGAACTTTCTTTTGTTGAAAAACGATAGAGAAAATTAAGTGAGTTTCTCAAAAATACAAGGAAAACATGTTATACGAAAAGTTTATAAGAGCTTAAGCCGTTTCTACAAAATTAAATATGTAATACTTAAGCTTTATTTTGTTTTAACAACTGTATTTTTAGAGGCAATAGACAATATATATTTTTTAAATTCATATTTGATATTATAAAACACAGAAATCAAATTTAAATACTGTATAAGGTTTTCACGTTCCTTTTATGAGATTGTTTTTCCTAGTTAACAAAACTAACATAAAAATTACCTATTTTATTGAATGATACTGAAAAAAAAAGTAATTTTAAAAAAGTATTTATTTTTAGATTTATTTATAATAAACACAAAGCATATTTGATGTAATGTGCATAGTATCTTAACTTAGATCATAGTAAAATAATTTCTGAATGATTTTTGTAATTAATCATATTACTAAACTCTAATAGCTGTAACTATAATTGCTATAGACATAAACAGAACTATGTTGTTTCTCCACTATAAACGTTCGACAATTTGAATTTGAATTCGAAACACACAACAATACATACATAATTACCATATCTTGATTATCGATCGATAGATTGATACAATTAGAGTATGCGTGTTGTTTCATATCTATCTACATATATAAACATCTCCGTATATGTAACACTACAGAATTACTATGAAAGTAAGAACTTTTATCCGTTTGATAAGTTTAGAACAGTGATTCTCAACCTTTTTTTTTGTTGCGGCACACTTTAAACGATTTCAAAATAAACAAAGAAATAGATAAGTTTAATTTTTTTTTAAATCATATTATTTAATAATATTAACATTTTTTTTTATACATCTAAAATTTGGCGGCACACTTTTAGAATTTCGTGGCACATAAAAGTGCCGTGGCACAGTGGTTGGAAATCATTGGTCTAGAAGTTGTCAACCGAGGAGATTGTGCAGATATTCGTCTAGAATAGCAAATGGCAGTGTGAACCCTTAAATATTACTCTAAAAAACGACCAAAAGAATTATGACTTTAGCTAAAGTAATTTATAAATTACTACGAATATTTATTAAGAAAATATTTTTGTATGTCATGTTCGTGTTTTTGTTACCTTAATTTATTAAATCAACAACGATAACATTTAAATCGGCTAGTCGCGACGTACAATATTTATTTTTTGGTTAAATTTATAATAATTTTAAAATTTATTTCATTATTATACAAAAAAATATTAATAGTACGATTAAACAAGCTCGCTCTGGCTTCAATTTTCTAAAGATTATCTAACGTTCTGCCCAAATGCATGAGCCAAGCCGAAGTCCGATCTCCGATTAATATTACTGTACTATTTCAGTAGCTCTATGTGAACATAGCACAGTTTACCGAGTGATTTAGGACGGCGCGACACTCCGGTGTAGTGGGCGGAGGGTATTCCGATTAACCTACGAACATTAATGACCAAAAATGTCCAATGAACTATGAACAATCACACAACTGAATGACGTACATTTATTTTATTCCAACATTGTTTCATTAAATTACGATGTATAAGATATTTAATTTTGATAAAACAATTTCTTTTACGTTTAAATTGTAAAAAATTAAAGAGTTTACAACATGCGTGGCCTTTGTACGGATTCACACGAACGCTCTGTCCATCCTAGTAAAAATACACACGAGGAAACATTTAAAGCTTTTCTCTTAAATGTATCCCAAATAAATAAATAAACGTTATTGACACAGTTTAATGAGATCGACATTTGACTTGATGCTGAAGTAGGTCATCGATACATTTTAAATACAAAACAATTAATTTATTGCTATAATAACAATAAACATCAATCTAAAATCGTAAAGTTAGTTTAAAAAACATTATGTTATTATTAATGATTTTTATTAGCCCTACTATTAAATTAAACCATGGGGACTCGTTTCAAATAAACAAACTGCACCCGTCCTCTGTTCATATCACAGAGTTTCGATCAGTTTTACTGCTTTAACTACTCAATAATAGATGGCGGTATATGTTTATTTGTTTTCAATACACACTGATTTTATTCTTATATTAAAATTTAATAAATATTACGTTTTTAATTATTATTTGTTGAAGTATATATTTAAAAAAAATCATCCAAAATCCATTGATAAATTACTCACATTTACTCGAATACATACATTCTATAAAATTCCAATATACGCGAAGCCAAATGGCTTGCGAACCTGCGTAGCTCACAGCCGTTACGCGTAAATTTTGTGGGCGTGTGGATGGTGTTACAAAAGTTATGCAATAACTTCCTCCAACCGACACAACGTTGCTAGTGTGCGTACAGTTTATATTACATCTGCTTAATATTATATATTCTTTATTATAGAAGATGCAGAATAAATAATATAAAAATCAAAAACAAAATATTCTCTTAACATTTGACATTTGATTTTTCAAATCAATATTAGCGATGTGTGCTCGCCTAATGTTAGGAAGTCAAAAACCAATCACTACACTAGGCAGCGGTCACCTAAATGACGGATTTTTATGTCAAAAGTCATAATTAATGCGATTTACGTTAGTACTGAATCTCAATTACATGTCAATTAATCATCTGATATGTCTTTGGTTTACATCTATCTATATACATATATATATATATATATTGGTTGGCTCCGGGGTGCTATAAACCTGTTCCGTAACTCGGGCCGCTTTATCTTTCGGAAAATTTGAATTCGGATTAAGATTCTGGGAGGTCGACTGAAAATTTAAACGAGGATTTCTCCCTAATTTAGGCTGTAACTGTAAATAAGTTAAAGAAATTTTTGTTTCATTTAATAGCAGTTCAGTTAAGTAATGGAAGAATTTGTGTAAGAAAATGTTCATTAACTAGGTCAATTCACTTGTAATTTTTTTCAGAGTTTTATTTAAATAGTGATACATTCATCTCCTCGATTAAAATAAAAAAACAGAATACTATGCCCAGGTTTATTTTATTTTTCCTCAAAATTCAAACATATACAGCATAGTATGTTTAATATCTTTTGATAATCTATACTATAATACTTCATGCGTTGATCTTCATTCTTAGTGAGATTCGAGGAAGAAATGTAAGAAAGGAAACCTTTTTTGCCCTGAAAGTGTGTCATGTCTCTCAAGGCAATGACATATATGGTTTTGTGAATAGTTAAGAAGTTGGCGGTCAAATAGATAGCTGGAGTTTATTTTTTAACAAATGAGCTATCACAATGCTTGCAGGCTGTCACATCCACTACGCCGATTGGTTAGTGCCCTCTTTATATCTGTTCTTGTAGCGAATAAATTATTTTCATAGTTTATATTATAATTAAAAATCTAAATTAAAACACTAAAATAACTAATTCATGCGAATAGGATGCCTATAAACTATAATAAAGTGCGATACGTATTTTTAGTACAAAACTCCTGAAGTACTGGTGGAAAATTCTATTATATACCGCACAGTTTCATAAAGCGCTATAGTAGGGACCAACCCAACCCTTTCCCGTTTGTTAGATCCGCTAATCAAATTCGCTAACTCAATTCCGGGTCGTAAAGATAGCCAAATGGATATTTATTACTTTAGCCCGCTAAAGTAGATACGAGTTTTTACTAAGAAAAAATGTTAAAAGGATTCTTGAAAAAATACGAAAAAACTCCTTTTCTTTCAAAATTTACGACTTCGACCGTCTTGATTCGAAATTAAAATAAATATTAACTTCGGTTATAGAAACTCAGTTGAATTGATAGGTATTACGATATTGCTTCCAATTCTTAACATTCAATATTAGTTATATTATAATTATTAATATATTTATTTATCATTTATTAGACTTAATATCAGGTTTATTGCAACTGTTTGCAGTCGCAGGCGAGTGATTAAGTAGAGACCGTTTGGTTATTTTTTTTTATTTACAAAACTATTGATTTTTGTTTTTATGAGTGTTTAGTGACACGGTTTGGTTTTGAGTTTGTATTCGAAAATCTTCTATGTTGATAATAAATTTCTTAATTGAATTAAACAAGAATATTGTAAGACGTTTAAGCATTTTCTGCAATCTACTTTTGAGAATCAATCATGTAATGTATCATGCAGAGAATAAATAATAATTTAAAAATTATACAAAGAAAAACAAACGAATTTAGTTATTTCTAAATCAAAATAAAATCGGGTGACGTTCATAAATTACGAGAGTAAGATATTTCCAAAGATTTGAGTAGGTACATGTATCTGTATATTTATTTATTTATGTAAGTAGAAATTTGGTCTAGAATTATTGTAAGTAAATACAATTTTAGTTACCTAAATAAGATCAAGGAGTTGATTTTCAAACATATCATGTTTTGTTATAGACATTATGAGAGCAGTTTCATATATCATATTAGTGAGGGTAGTTCCACGCACATATTGTAAAGGCTACTATTTGGGTCGCGGGTAAGGGGCCTTCAGTGATAAATGGTTTCAGACCCCCGGGGAATATTGTATCTTGCTGAAATAAAGCTTCCTCGCTCTTACAGATAAGAAGCCTTGTCTTTGAGAATTAAAGGCAAAGATATTATTCAGCATTTGTTTATCAGGATTGGTATTATTCGAGGAATAACAATTCTATGTAATATAACTTCGGGGTGAAAGTAATTATCTGTGACACTTATGCCCAATGTCATATGCTTCAGCTATGTTTATAATTTGCATTAACAATAATTTATTTGTTCTGTATCTACATATACAAAAAACGTATTTTAATGTACACAAGTTCATTACTTTATTTATTCACAGATTGCGTAACTCTTATTTAATGAAAGAATTTTTAAATTAAATAGCAAGAACACATCCCATCATTATTTATTATGTGTAATGTCAAATTGTACCGCCATAATGGGTAGTTAAGTGTTGGGGCAGTTCGCTCGTTGACCCGTACATAACATATTGTGTTGAGATGAGTGAGCTGCGACTGAGCGCGTACCCTGTGCCGCATTAATAAAGGTAAGTGCGTCGTGTCGACTAATGCGTGGTACGACCGCTCAGCAACATTACAACATCCCAACCTTAAGAGGATACTGTAAAAACATCTCAATAGAGACTATTTTTGAGTACAATATCTTTTTACCAACTATTGTGAAAACCCTTTAGTTAAGGTGATTATACACTTGTAGTAGAAAAATATACTTTCTGTTCGTCACAATAAGGTACTCATGCCTATAGCTATGTAACATGAAAATTATTATTTGAGCTGCTGAAAATTGAGACTGCTGTAGTGAGAGTTTTGCATACGATTTGCAGAGAGCTAATTTATATTCCTACATAGTACAGGAATAAATAATAAATTAAATATAGATTTTAATTTAAAACATCTAATTATAAAAAAAAAATACAACAAAAATTACTTACACTTATCTCATAATAATGTAATGAAGTGTAGAAAATCATATCACAAAGAAACGTCCGAAACATTCCTACTGAATTTACAATTAATGTCAGCATTTTATTTCCAGACCCGAGTCTAGACAGTTCTTACTATTGTATTGCATAATTACGCTGTATTATTTCGCCCTGGTAAACACATTATTCATTGTTGAGTCTTGTTTTTGTGTCTACTAAGTAACAACCTGTAATTTCTGTTGTATATTTTAAATATTTATAAGTAACAAAACTATTTAATCATTTCTAACAGTACTAAACTAAAACAATTGAGAAAATATGCCAATAAATAAACCACATGCGTATAAACATTGAAGAAAACAATACACTATAGCCTCTGTGGTATAACGGTTAGCACGTGGGCCTGTTACTCAGGGATCCCGATTTTGATTCTCAGTAGAAATAAATATTTATACATAGAATATAGTTTTTATAGATGTAAGTAGGTATTTGTTTCAAATCAGAATCTTACTAGTAGTTTATATGTATGTATATTTTCATGAGTTATAAAATGGAATAAAACAGTAATAATGTTTACTACTCATAGATCATTAATTTATATACCAAAAAATTATTTTTTCAATAAAAAGAAATGTCATTGTAATAAAAAGGGAAGTAACTTACTTGAATGGTTTCATCATAAGAATAGCTGCGGGAAGAGCCAGCCGAACTCATCTCTCCGTGGCGCGCCCTCGTTCGGCGACCACATCTAAAAAAATATATTATAATATTGCAACAATAATAAAACGATTTGTAACAGGATTAGGTAACGTAGAAAATAAAATAAAAACAGAACGGAAGATTTCTATTTTACCCCTATTCTGTAGTCACGCTATACGTCCTTGTCACGCTGATTGAAAAGAAACAAATGGTAATACTCAATCTTTAACCCTATATTAACACATAACCTAGTCCAACTTATACATGAAGAAAAACAACATCATATTACATACAAAACTTTTTAATAATTTAATTAATTAATTGCAACTCTATTATAATACTCGTATTTTAACTTCACACCTTTCTAAAGAACTCTTCGCTCAATGAGTGCAAATTATTTAGCAAAGGCTAACCATCTGCCGTCTGAAAGTTCGCGCAAACTTCAAGCGCACCATAAACTCATGAATATTAAACTAAGGACCGGGAACAATAACTCACTTCCACGAACCAGGGCCTTCTGTCACACGTTTTGTCGAGGAAGCACCGCTTTTTATGGCTTAATTAGTTTGATCTCATAAACCTACTTAATTAATTAGTTAGGTAATTGTTTTGAAGATACTAAAAAAATGTATTTATACTACACTATTTTATTTGTAAAGTGCATACAGTTATTCGTTCATCCCAACTAAGAACTATAATACTATATTATAACAATAGCTAGATGTTATTCAAGTTAGCACGCAACGAAGTCGAGGCACGCGATATCTTACGATTTCAACACATACAAGCATGTACAAGAAGTTTGCAAACATTTATGAATAGCAAACGGGCAACGATGGCACACTGCTAGCGATAAGACATCTTCTACCCTCCTCGCCTGAGATCCATAATAAAAAGTTTATAGCGCACCCGACAGACACGACATTTTACTGAAAACGGTAAAGACTAATTGAGTCGACCTTTTAAAAGGTTTCATGCAATTGTTGAGTATAACTCTTCATGAATTACCCTTCTTATGTACCTTGGAATAAAATCTTACTATTAAAATTGTGCCTAACTTTAAAAATACACATTTGTAACTACCGTGCGTATATAGGTATTTAATAAACAATATTACGCAATAACAAATTACTATGAACGGTTTCTTTTTCCATTACTATTAGAGTGCAAATTCTCCTGACGTGAGTTCCTCTAAAATACATAGTTAGAAGCTGAGCGAGTTTAAATGAACGCAGCCACTTTCCTCTGAAACCCTATCTCTCTTGTAGGTGCAGACATGTAGCTATAAAGTCTTGATTATCTTAAGTGCTTAGCTCTCAGAATAAAATAGTTATCTAGTTTAATAGGTCTGGTATTAAAATGTTCTAAATTGTAAATATGCAATTAAAAATATAAAATTAGTCAATTTAATATACTTTGTATTGAGTCTAGCGCGTTCATTCTGATTTTATTAATTCAAGATTTTGAAATATATATAAGCAACCCACACACATATAAAAAAATAATTTAGTTCATAATCCCAAATATAAAAGGAAATTATAAAAATAAATATTTAAATGGTATTCCAAACATAGTAACCATCAAAAAGAACAGTTTAATATTACAAAGGATTGCTACATCTTCATGTTGATAACAAAAAGGTAATCCAATACGCTTGAAAACAATGGACATCAGATACTTTGTTTCCACGAAATAGGAAAAAAGCGGCAAAACTCCCGACGGGACGTAACATCGATCCGCACGCCTTGACATTCGCGTCACGAAGCTGCAAGCCTACTGCGCCGTCGCTATGGTAACCTGCTGATCGTACGCCGAAGTTTCGCAATCATACATTTTACTACTTACCTACAGATAATTCTAATTTATATTCAGTAATCATAACTCTATTTTTGTATGTACGACTCTTTAATATCTGCCTATCTCGTTAAAGGCATGATCTAGTTCAGTTAGTTATTTATAAATATCATAATAAAATTGCTTTATAAATGAATATAAATTGAACCTTACATATAATTCAATGAAATAAAAATATATAAAGCACAAACAAAAATCGAAGAATCTAACTCGACCGCAAGAATAGAAGAATCCAATGTCGACGATAACTTTTAAAGTTCGAACGAACTAAAGTCCTTTCTCTATCGCAAACTTCCTAGCAAATAGCGTTTACAAGAAAACTTATTAATGGATTCCAAGATAAAACTGTCGTAAAACTGAATAAATCGGTTCTTCACAGACGTGCAATTAATCTATTTTAATTGTCATCGAATATCTTATGGTTTCTTAACTTTAATATCATAATATAATAAAAAATAATATTAGCTAACTAAAGATTAATGACGCCAGATTAAAATAACAAATCCAAAAAATAAAAATAGCAAAAATATCTTACGTTTTCATTGTGCACTTTAAACTTCACTTTCATAAAATACCTAATGAATGTATCTCTACAATGAAGCAAATTATAACCACACCGCGAAAGCACATTCTGTTCAATATGATAGTATAAAAACACTCCTAGACTTCCTTCGTAACCCCGACAGGGCACGTGGTGGTAGGGATGTATAATATAAACCATTCCTAATTAATACAACCGTAAACGGATCATACATACATTAATGTCTTTACGTTATGACATTGTTTTTTTTAACTTGAAAGTGGCACTACACTAAGTCGGATGGCTAGGCTAAAATTAAAATATACCTCTAATCTAATCTAAAACCTAATCTTAACAATAATAAGACAGAAATAATAAAGAAGAGCTCTATAATATTTTTTAAATATTACGTATAGTAAAAAAATATTATTCACAATTTTTTTATTACTTAAAGCAAAAATGTTTATCTGTAGTAGTATTATTAACTTATTGTTTACTTTTTGTAACGTTTAATTTATTTATAGTATAGGTAAGAGTGTGTGGGGTAGTTTTGCCCGAGTCGCGTGCGCACCTATACCTTGTTTGGAACTGCATTGTTTTAGAGGTCAACAACCCTATGTTATTGATCAGTGAGCTTGTCTATTAGTGGATCTATTTTTAATTCACATGGAACGGTTTTCCAATTTTAACAAACGATCAATGTATACTCGGTAAATTCCTCAGGCTACAAAATATAATATTAAAGAAAATTTTAATAATGCATAAATTTCAAGTCTATCTTAATATTTACGCTATGGCACCGTACTAAAAGATATATCTATAAATAAAATGCAACACGGACGGACATCAGGAAACACCGGCAGTCCTTCCTGCTTCACAAATTTACTACACGATTTTAACGTGAAAGCTAAATAATGTGTGGTTTAAAAAAATGCATTTTATTTAGATATTTAGTATACATATATATTAAAATATAAAAAGTTTTTTTAAATCCAATAAAACGTATATAGTTAAAACTCTGCTTACCCCCGTTGTCATTGTTTGAATGTAGACCACATGGTAGCAAATCAAGTTGTATCCAAACACGACTAAGAACAGAAAAACCGGTGTCATAAGAGTTATATTTCATCTGAAACTAGCTGACATAAACACAACGTATTTCAGCGCAAAACAGTGAAAAGTGAACTAATATATTTATGATGATTATTTACAAATTATAATAACTGATTAGAATACATAAAGTTTAAGTTATATTCTATAAAGTAATTAATAGAACCAAAATATGATATACTTTAACAGACGTCAGCTGTTTACGTAATGAACAAAACACCGCCCTACGATCAGAGAAGCAGTAGGAAACTGAACCGAAGTGACTGAAAAAGTTCCTAGAGAGAATCTGTTTGCATCTGCAATTATCCTTGATTCACTACTGAGTTCTGCCATCTAGTGGTCAGTAGAAGTATTTGACAAATAGATTGATGGCGCCATCTAGGTGTCAGTAGCACAATTACTTTTCTTTTTAAAAATCTTTTCCCTAAGCTTTGGTAATGTTGTCAGTCAACGTATTTTATTCGCTATTATGATATTATTATAATACTGTATATAGTATAAAATTACACTGATATATATATTTGAATTTATTTTAGATATTATGTGATAAATTGTTTATTAATTAATTTAAAGGTTGTTATAATAATTTTTAAACGATAAGTTTCATAAAAGTCAAAGAACTGTCAATTTCAATTTGTTTTTGCAATCAGCTGTGGTCGGAGCGATTTCTTAATTCATACATTCAAGTTATATTTATTTTTTTTCTTTAAATATTTATGTGCTAATAAAGATAGAATTTTACTCGACTTACAGAATAAAAATAAATATAACCTACAAGATGCTTAGAATTTGGAAACTTGGACTTATGAGCTTTGATACTGCAATGAAAATCCAAATTGCTATGGCAAGGAAACATTTGGACGCTTTAGCTAAAGGTCTAGATAGTCAAAACGATACATTACTGCTTTTGGAACATAAGCCGGTCTACACAATAGGTAAATATCTAAACTTTGAATAAGTAAATTTATAGCAAACATATTAATCACGAAAAATAAAAATTATTATATTATAGGGATCCGTGATAAAACTTCAAAAGAAGAAATAATGAAATTACGAAGTCTTGGAGCTGCATTTAGGAAAACTAACAGAGGTGGATTAATTACATTCCACGGACCGGGACAATTGGTCGCTTACCCTATAATCAATTTAAAACATTTTAATCCCAGTGTTAAATGCTATGTTAATAATTTAGAAGAAACTATCATAAGACTTTGTAATGATTTAGGTGTGTATTATTACATTGCAAATGTTTTCTTTAACAACAATACAAATTTTGACATAATTTTTAGGAATAGAGGCTGCAAGATCACCGCACACGGGAGTATGGGTCGGAGATAACAAAATTGCTGCAATAGGCATCCATGCATCTAGGTACATAACTACACACGGGATAGCTCTAAACTGCAACACTGATTTATCTTGGTTCGATCATATAACCCCATGTGGTATAGACGGAAAAGGTGTAACATCACTAACAAATGAAACACAAGATTCTTTTTGTATTGAAAGAACTATGCCACTTTTTATAAAAAAATTTGAGGAAGTATTTGATTGTAAAACTGAGCCATTAGAATTATCAGTCCAAGAAGATATGCTTAATGATATATATAGCAATCTTATGGCTGAAATAACACAGTAGCAATGCATCAAAAAAAGTCAAAGTAATTTGTACAAATTGCAATTTTATTTATTGTTAATAAAATTAAAGAAATAAATAAGTAATTATTATACTAGGAATTAAACAATGAGAAAATCTCAAGTTGGGTTAAGAGAAACAATGCCAAAGAATTCTTAAATTGAAATGAAAAATTAAAAGAATAAAATTCTACTTTGAAAAAGTAACTTTTAATTCTGAGACCATTTCCGCAAAACCCAACTGAAAGTTCCACAATTTAGCCTATTTATTCAAGTCTTTGACCAATTAAAGTTTTTCAAAGGATGTATTTACATAATCTTTTTATTTCATTTAAATATTAATTATTAAAAAAATACTTTTAGTGTCCATTTTTATATGGTGTATTACTTAACGAAAATTTAGTATATTTTTTTTGTAAACATGGCAGACTTTTTCTGTAAAATCTTATATTTTCTACTTAAGCTCTAATTAAATAATCCTACCCATATTATCTAATTCGATATCTGTTCAGAATAATCTCAAAAAATTGATAGACTAATAATATTCATTAAATATTGCAACAACAATTCACAATATTAATAATAAATATTACAATAATTCTTTGAGAGCATTCCAAATAATTTTAATTTTATAATATGATTTATTTGTTTTAAACATAAAGTCTAAAACTGATCGAATTTAATACTTATTAATTAGTAAATGCATCATCATTGTAGGTACACTACTTAAAATATCTTAAAATTGTGTAAATGACAAAAAGACTGCTCACATGAGACATGGAATGTAAAAAATATTCTATATCATAGATCTAGTTGCTTAAAATTAATAAATGCTATTATTAAATGCAATAAATTATTAGATTGCAAATGTTTAGAGAAAAACACGGTGGTTAAGCTCGTGTGGTCGCCGCCACTATTAAAAGCATAGCAATAAAAAATAAAATTAATCTCGTTCCATCACGCTACAGAAGAGTAATCATAGCACTGAAGCTTCATTAGTTTATGAAATGTGTTTCGGAGGTGTGAGCCACTTCCGCATATAGTAACAAAATATAGTTGCTATGTAAAGAAGAACGAGCATTGCGCAGGCGACTCCGAGAAGAAGTACTGATGCTTTGCTAGGACATGGCTCCACTATCGTTACTGTTTTCTCTGAAAATAATTTAATAAGTTATTAATATTATATTTGTTTCATTAGCCATTGCAAATTTAATTTTAAAAAGAAATCTACCTCCAAAATTAGCTTCAGAAGCAGTACCACCAGGCTTATCAGATCTGAGGAAATCTGTACTTTGCCGATCATCACCAAAGTCAAGTACTAAAATTTCTTGGGATATATTCATATCTTCCTTTTGGCTTTGTGTTTCACCTGTTTCGTTGACTGGCAGAGAACGTCTCCTTCTGCCATAGGATTCCAGGGATTCTCTTCCCCATTCGCAAACAGCCTAAAAATATAACAACATTCACGTAATTACAGAAAAATATATTCATCATTTAACAGGATGTGGTTGGTTACTCACAGGTTCACATTTGCCCAAACAGTACTTGACATTACATTGGAAGATGACCCCATAAGACTCCGTAAATCTGAATGCTTCATATACTGATTGCAGCGCATTGCCGTCTTGTGTGAAGGCAGGGAAGATTGAGACGTCCACTGGACAACTAAGAAATACATTTATAATTATAATCTACAACTTATTATAAGACTTCTGTCAAACTTCTAAATCTACATACCCTTCATCATTAATGATCTGGAACGTAGTCTTTGAGTCTTTAGCCATTGCAACGCAGCTTCTTGCAAAGATACCATATGGAGCTGCAGAAAATAATAATCACATATATTATTTGTTGTTACTTACAGTAGTTACTCATTTATTTTTTGTGTCATATATGCTTTAGTGCACTTACTATCTTCTGGAATTTCAATACGGAATGTAAGACGATCTCCTATGCGAACTGTTTCCACCTCACGTTGTCTCGCGTCCAAAATACGAATACGTGGAGGAGGTGCTTCTGGAGCAGCAGTGATAGAAATCATTTCTGGATCCCTAAAAAAGACAAATAATAACATTTAACACTAATTGGGAGTAGGACAAAGAATTGTGTATATTTTGTCGATAACATTCAAGTATATATATCTTTAATACATTGCAATTATAAAAATCTACCTTAAGGAGATGACAATATGTCGATTATAAAAGACACATAACACGTATCGATTAACGACCTTTTCACGTTTTCTTAAAAGAAATTGTGTTATTATGCTTAAGGAATACCAGAGTACGTGTTGCCTCTTTTGCGTCGTTTGAATAACAATTTAAGCTAATTGCAACTCGTTTACAATGCAGGTGTAACAAAATGCGCCTGGAATATTAACTTTAGACGCAAAGGCATCTTTATATGTGTATTGAAAATTAATTAAACTATTTTACTTAGATAATTGACAATTTATACCCAAACTACATTTCAATGATATATTTTTACATCATCAGATAACCTAACCACATATTCACATTGATCGTTAGTTATCGTATGTGTATGCAGGGTGTGAACACAAGACATGAGATGACGCCTAAACAACAGAAACAAGTGTATGTGTGTTGAATGTTGTGTATCGACTACATGACGATATAACTGATAATAATGAGGTGTTACTAACCTGATTGGCACCATACCAAAGGTAATATTCTTAGAGCTCATGTCGTAAGTACATTTAACTTTGTAGATTTTGTCAGCTTTAGTCATCACGACACTGTGGTGTTGCAGAACAACGGTATTAGAGAATACACCAGTCTGAAACAAAATTGATTATACAATTACTATTGGTACATATTTATAATTTATATGGATAATTAATAATAATATACAAAATTAAGTTCAATAAGAAAAAAAACAACACACAAAATTATACATCCCAAAAATAAATATAAATTCCATTGCAAGATGAATTTTGGAATAATTTTCGAAAAAGCTGAGTTTGTATGGAGGTGGACTCGTAATCGATTCGAATCTTTCAATATCAATGTAACTTTAATCACTCAAGAGTATATAGGTTCACTTTATTTAACAATATACCCGTTTTGTATGTACAATTACAAAGTAAAAATAAGAAATGAAAATACAAAATAATAATGTCTATTTACTTACAACACTTTGAGTATTGCAATCTTGTCCACCCATTGTAAGATCGAGACGGAAGAGTTCTGTATTTACGACATCAATGTTACATGTTTCAGAACGACCGAGCGCATAAATGCGACCATTAAAAGGTTTATTTGTGCGAACTTGAACCGCTATTTTCGTGTCCTTACAATGCACCGATACTGCAAAGGAAAATGTGAATGAAAATAAAAATCTTTACTGATTCTGTACCTCAAGTAATTAAACAATAAGTTAGTGTAAATGCAACAAACCGTCGTAACATGTTCCCGTTTTGTCGCAGTTGTTATCGTTCCGTGTAAGATTATTTGCAAGATTTGGTTCATGTTGATGTTCTATTGTCAATGGTAGATCGTTAATGTTAGATGGTGTCTCTGTAACAAATTCAGTTTTTTCTTTAAAAAAATAGCTACATAATAAATGTTCATATAATTGTACTTTTATTACAATAAAAAATGGTAAACATACGAAAAATATGAACATAATGTGATGTTTTGTATTTAAAAATCACAAAGGTTAAATTTTCCATAAAGATACTCGTAGTCATAAATTTAAACGCGAACTTTAAAATGATGTTTAATGTAGCGCATCAAATCTATGAATTATGGCTAAAATGGCCATTTTAAGCGACTGATTAGGCTTGAGAGGATCTGTGGCGGCTGTACAAGTATTAACATAATCGATACAAGATTGCACCAGGCCCTGCGTCGGCGCACGATATCATCGCGTCTGAAACGCACTGCAATTATGTCTTAATGCTGTAAGAAGGGAATTGTAAATTCTCACATACATTTACATTTGATGCCTCAAACATATAGATATATAGGTGGCATCATTATACTCAATAATCCACGAGACATGCTTTCCTATCTTGTAATCTTCTAAAAGCATCATTAACGTGATATTATCAATGATTTACCGTTTATTGTCGTGGTAATTAGCAGACTGGCGACACAATTACCGTAACGGGTCTTATTAAATAAGATTTTAAAACTTAAGACCAACGTTATTAATTAAGGCTGACACAGTATATGGAAACTTGTGAAAATGTTTAAAGAAATATATTTTTAATTTCTGCGATTCGAATACAATCGGCGGAAATTACAAACTAGTAACTCGACTATACACAATAGTGAGAAGTAATAGTTTCTGATACCGGAACGACTTCGGTCTATCGATACCATTCCAAATCAATTCGTTAGCGTAGCGTTCGATATCGTCTCGACATATTCACGAAGACATCGCACTTCCCAATAATGAGGTGACGTAAACGAACTATGTGGGCCGTTGACCGGGAAACTACTGGACAATAGAATGTCTTATTCGCCCACGACCTCCAAACCATTTAAGCTTTTGACAAAATTAATAAGAAATTTTATAAATTTGTATCCAATATCAGGGGAGTGGCGACATTCTAACTATCATGACATCATGGTCGAAGTTTAAATATTTTTAATGAACACATAATAAATATAGTATTACGTGTTTTACACATTAAATTTAAAATATCTTAAATGTCTATATTGTGGTTTAGCAAAAACATCATGTTCAACAAATTACTGAGAGGAAGCCTCTGTAAAATTTCTCTTTCATCAATCATAATTTAATTCATAATACCTTACTCATTACGGTAATGACATCCTCTAGATCTGTGATTGGCTGCGTACATGTTAATTTTAGTCGTGCAAACATGATTTATGGCATGTTAAGTTCGTGCTACACCATTAAATATAAGTCGGCTTCTAAGAGAATTCAGTGCTTCAGAAGATATGGCAATGTGGGACGCTCATTAGTTTTTGCCGCCAGTAATGTTTATTGCTTTGAAAATCTGTTAGCAATTTACTACAAACGTGACTTGGGCTATAAGAGGTCTTTATGAATATAAAATAAGAAAATATTTGAAATAGTAAAGAAATATTTTGAGTATAATAACTACCTATATCATAAAAGATTCCTACGTCTTGCGATGGATATCTTTAAAAAGTCCAAGTCGATGACACTGGAGCACCAACAGGCACTACATTTGCAACGCTTCAATGAATCACAATAACCGTGGATCGGATTCCCACGCTCGCTATCACGGCAAAATCATAGTCTACGATTATTGATTAACTTTTTCTGCATACGATATTTTGCAAAATTATGCACATACAAGGTAATAACGAATCTCAATAATAATAGCCAAAAAAATATTTAGTAGGTGAAGACATTAAACAATGTTGAAGAAAGCGAAACGAAATATGTATGTAGGTAAAGGCGCTTCACGACTTGATCTTTACAAAAATGACCCAGACTAATATAATAATTCACTTTGTAAGAGGTCTACGGATGTCATTGAAATATTGACAAAGGTTTTTCAATGAAAAAAAAAAAGCATAAAGAAAGTACTCATAAAGTTGAAGATTCTATCGTGTCTATTACAATTGAAATAAAACGAAAAACATTGTTTCCTACTATTTTTGATCGACTTGGACAATCACCAAATTCGAAGTAACTTGACGGTCGATTAAAATTGTAGGTCGGATGTGGTAGCTGGTGACTGTTGAAGCGACCACTAGTTTTTACGTTGAGTTGAATGTGGATCACTCAGTTACTCGGTCCTCGATGCGTTAACCGAAACAATTTTTTCCAGTAATTACACTATGTGTAAAAGTTAAAACACTAGAAATACAAGAATATTCTCTATATGAAGCAAACCTGTGTATCTAAAAGCGGATAAGAGGACATTATTGGCTATTACAAAATAATAACAGCTTAGGTCATTCGCCACAAGCGAACGCTGACCGTCTCGTGTGGTGATCATAGTCCGATCGAGCAAGGTCGTTCAAGGCCATCTATGAACATTTACTCGACACTACAATTTTATTGAATTTTTACATATCAAATTGCACTAGATTAACACACCGTTCTTTTTATAGTCATGTAAAACCAGTCAAATTGGTTTAATAAGATGTTACAATTAAAATTTATTATGTTCAATAATTAAAACATTAAAAAGTATATATTTATCCAATTATTATCTACAAGAGTTTGTATATTGAAGTTGCAATAATCTCTGTAATTTACATGAAAATTATTAAGAGTACCTACAATGTGCGTCACGGTAATGTGTCTGAAGAAGTAGTCTACATTATGCGTAACGAAATTGTAATGATGACTAACATTATAATCGACATTTAAAATGTACGTGTATAATATAAAATAATTCAAAGCCCTTAATAAAATGTTCTCTCAGTATTTCTAATGCATCCAGTATATTTTTTAATCATTTATTTTTGAAACGGTCGGCATCCAATTACGCGTGATTTAGGGCTGAAGCAAGACGAAATCCATCTCACGGCACGGCGCTACAAAAAAAGCACTATTGAATTTGTGTATGTCCACCGTTAGACGCACACGCCAGAACGGCATCGTTCTTCTCAGCGGACCGATTGACATTGGTTGGCGACTTTTTGCAGAAGTGCAACTACATCATCACCTTGAAGTGACTCGGCATTTTATAGTATAATAGTAAACAATGCACTAAACAATTTGGTATCATTCATTACCGCTACTATCAAGTGATAAAGTTTCTACAAATATTTGAAATATTTTAATATAATTAAATTGCACACTAAATTTTGTTAAGGAGACAGATACATTACTCGAATGTTTCTTAACGGTATGTTTACCAATCTTGGTAAATCTCATTACATACCACTTATGTTCGATATAACGGATAGATAAGCAGTCACAATTAGGTATAGTTATCCAAAAACAGGAAATAGGCTGATTTTGCATCTAACGGATTCTGAATAAAACAATCTATCTGATACTCATTACGAAACCACAGTAGTCGCTGAGCTTAATGCAACAGATGGTAATCTTATTGCCATAACTGAAGAAGCAGGTAATAGAGAAGGAGGCATCTTGTATGATTATAGCGGCATGAACTGAGGGTAACAACTGCTTCGAGCATATCTGACATTATTTACACAATTTATATCAGTTAGCTTACGCGAGATTACTTAACAGGTCTTACCGTTTGTGGCCTTCGAGTAGTTCATATTAATTACTTCCTTGGTATGTCCATATTTCGCTTAATTGCTTGCCAAGTGAGATTGTCTGAATATATAACTACTTTACAATTCAAATATTAGTTGCAGGTTTATCACGTTCTATCGAAGCAGTCTAGAAAACTTGTGAAGAAAAATTTGCTTCGAGAATCATTTAACATTATTCACAATTGTATTTACAAAACACTTGGGGTGAAAAACGGTTTTCTGCGATTGGTTTTCTAACTCATTTACATCTGACGCCTACTATTATCCAATTTCTAACCGGTAATTGGACATCTACCAGTTTCGAATTGATTGCAGTCAATCGATTACCCTCGGCCTGAGGTTCCGAATGATTCTAAAGCGACCTGATCGATGCTTTGCAATCTGTAGAATGGCAACGAGAGGCACAAAGCAGCGCTCAGTGCTCTTGCGACCACGATTAACCTCGACCCTGGCAGCATAAGCCGCGCCGTGAGATATTGCTTAGAAGTTCGTGCTGAGGTAATATTACACTATGTGGTAATGTTCTGACATGCTATTGGAAACTATTTCGATGCAAACGATATCGTGCATGTTACAAATTATTGAAGGAATCTGCATATTCTGGGTGCTTATATAATCGTCACTGTTTTTATTTAATACGTAGAACTCTAGATACTACATGAATCCTTTCCTCAATTTAGCAACTTTATCAATAATAACTTTCTAAAATAAAAAAATATGATTAAAACAGCTATAACCCACGGACTAGATATGTATATTCGCTACCGCAACACGATCTGCGTGAGCGCACAGTTAACTACATTACACACATCAATCTGTTCCACTGTTTTATCTGATAAATACAAAAACCGCACTAGTTGTAAATAAGGCATCATTTCTCACGGTAGCTGGTGAGAAGTTATTAATAACATCATAGAGGACCGTATCGAGCTTCCGTTTGTTACCAAGTAATACAATAAGAAAACCTTTACCACGATTTATATTAGTATCGCGTTTTAATCATTAATTAATACTAACAATAAAGTCCATTGTATAATTTAAAGAACGTAATATATGCAGAATATAATTTTAATTACAATGGGTCACTTTGATCTGCACTTTGTAATTCCTGGAGTTGTAAAACAGCTCAACAATCCCGTTATCCAGAGACCACCGGCGCCGAGATTGTGTAACTAAAACTTATCTGTAGATGATACCAAGATTCTATCGATAACTAATTGTTGTTGTGTCGTTTTGTTGTGATTTATATCAGCGCCGATGAGTAGGCGTGACGATTTATTACATTACGTTAAACGTTATACTAATTGATTACACACGAATTCTTTCGCAATATACCGTGGTTATTGGAGCAATGAAAGATTGTATACAGTTGTCTGGAGCATTAAGACGTATAGTACTTACATTAAAATAACACTCGACATAAACGAATAATGATGGTTAATGTGAGTTTGAAGAAATAGCATAAAGCTAGAAATCATTTTCTTAATGTTGTAAGAAAAGGTTTCAAAGAATGGATAGTACAGTACATTCACAGTACACGGCTAACGAAGCACGTTAATAAAGGTTGTTCATCTAACTGTATTACGCGACGCAATGATACCGTGCATATTCCGTAAGCCAACTATTCGAAGCACGCACGTAAAAACGCATTGCATTCATTTACTTGACGCTACCTTGAAAAATGTGAATGAAGCAGTGACTTAATTGAACCTGGGTGGTCAGGGAATATAATCTCAAATGCTCAACTCGGGGACTTTCATCTCTCTACCAACACGACTATATAAAGCTATAGTTTTGAAAACATCATTTTGTGTTATATGCTTTGTTTATTATGGAACACTATACTTTATAGAGAAGTGAATTTTATTTGGGTAACGAGAGAATATTTCGAACAACAGGGAATAGACAATCACTATTTGGAAATTCAAGTTTAACCTTTAAATTTTTTAGATTACAAAAGAATAGAGTATTTTCATATTTTTATTAAAATGTAATTAGAATATTTCAATGGCCCTGTGTCTTCAAGTTTCCTACAACCGGTACGACAACTCCTACTACCGCATCCGCCTAAAACTCTTATTAGCCATGTCGTGCTACACAGTGTCATTATAATACTCATACGCTTTCCTAAGGAAATGAAACATGATTATGGCATCACTCACCTGAAGGAAGTCAATAGGATTCTAAACCTTGATATTCTAATTCATTATTAATTGGAAACTAGAAGATTTAAACAACTGACGACGTATTTGGGGATTGACATAAAATATTTTATAGGTACTTGTAGGTATATAGTTACTTAAATTCTCTACTAAAATAAATCATCAACATAAATGGAGCAATAGCTAACAGTAAAACGTAGAGCAATCAATTGGTCATTAATCGAAGCTTAAGTACAGTCATTATTGTTGACCAGAATTGCAGTCGGCTTCACGTGCTATTTGAATTATGACCCACACAGTATAAAATATTGCTTCTAAGTGAATATTGAATACAAATATTTGATGAATAAACAAAGAAATTAGCAAAAAATATATTTGAAAATACAATTCAAAAACAAATGACTTAATAATTGTTGTATGCCTATGCTTTACAATGGACTTCTGAAACGTATCATAAATAAAATTTAATACGATTCTTTAATAATAACATAGGTGTAAAAGTTATAAAAATATTGTATAGGTGCAGTTTTAACACATTTATAGACATGTGCAAAATAATTCTCACTAATTCGTTACCAAGAAAATTCCTTTAAGCCTTTATAAGCACAACCTATAACACATTTTATGACAAGACTCGAACTAAGAAAAGCCATTAAACCTCCTCTAAACGAAGACTAAATATACTTCGCAGTAATCTAGTTGCAGATGAGATGAAAACATGATTTTTTTCTATTCACTTCATGCTCCGCTGATGAGTTCCCAAAGGCTATTTACATAGCATCAAAAATAAAAGCCACTTCGGTTGTAGTAATTACTGTTGCGCATACAGCTTTTACACTCTTTTAATTCTACCATCATATTATTTTCCCATTAAAAAGCCAAGTAAATAACCACGAAACAAAAAATAAATAAATTAACTTGTTTTTGATTCGAAAGAGTATGCATGAGTATCCATTATTTAAAAACCAAAATAGGCACGATTGTAATTATTTTCTTAAGAATAATTATCAACATAACATAGGGTTTGTGTTAACTGAATAATAAAATCGCTATATTGCGTAAAAGAAACTCACTTTCACATACGTTCTCGAAGTATCTGCCAATAGGTTCTCCATCATCAATTAGTGGTCGTTCAGCGTTCAGATAAGCAGAAGGTCCATCAGGTAAGGTATGATGATCTAAATGATACAGACGGCAATTGTAGGCTCCTGCATTTGGTGGACCAAGGTATAAGAAAGAACGACAGAGGAATTCTGATTCTATCTCGCAAGCTAAGCGGCAGGCGGATTCTGATGTCACCTAAAATGTCGAGTACAAGATTAAGGAAATCTCTTTAAGGTAATGTACAACATTTAAACTGACCTTCTTAATTATCTTTTAAAAGACATACCTGAAGTTCCTTATCGGTGTAATAATGTAAACCAGCGTATTGTGCGACCTTATCCTCGGCTACACCCACGCGTGGTTGAGTAAATAGCCGCTGAGCTTTGCAAGCTTGAGATGACTTTAGACAAAGATTCTGCGTAAAGCAAAAATAGTCGTGATTTAAATATTGCTTAGAAAATAGATTCTATGTAACAAAATTTATGTGCAATTTAATCTTAATGAATCGTGTGTATTTAGAAATTACTAAAAACCACTTTAAACGAGATATTAAAATTATTTCTAGTAAGTAGGTAGCTTAGCTTTCACTTCGGAAAATTGCAACTACTATTGCAAGCTTGTGCTATTCTAATACGAAGCAAAATGACATACTAAAGTATTTTATGTGATAATAAAATAAACACAATATTGGAAAAGTAGTAAATATGAATTATTTGAGCGTCGGTCTACACGACTTCGGAACAAAAGCCGTTCTGAAGTAATATTTGGAATTCCGCTTTATACTCATAGTAGGACCAAATACCCGTAAGTTTATTGTGTATTTTTTATTAAATATTTTACACGACAATTTTTTTATATATAACATATTATTCTTATTCTTCTGTACATGTGACGCTTTTTTACAAATTTGTTCACAAAAATCAGTAACAGTCGTTAAAACTTGTCATGAAAAACAATGTATGACACTTCGCAAGGTTATTTTTTGCTTATATCGGGTATAATTTGCGGTGAAATTTCACCGTAATGACTTCATTACATATGTAGATCTTGACCACTGATCATCGACCAATGACTTCGTAATATTTTTTACACTTTTACCCGTCTTTAATATGTACTTACGACTACTGTAAATATTTCTTACCTCAAAATAGTCAGTTCCAGGGGTATTAGTAAGCTCAACAAAGTGAGGTGCTGTACGACGATCGGAGTCACTCAAGGTGCAACTTAATGAAATATATTCATATTCAGCTGAACGGCACGGAAAACGTTTCTAGAAAAAACCATACCATTTTATATAATGTACTATTATACATCATTTTTATATGTCCAGACTTTTAACTTCAAACTCTTCCGTCATTAATAATATACAGATTTATTATAATTAATAAAACATTTAAAAAATGTATAAATGCATTCACGTATAATGTTGTTGTCACGTATAATAAATAAGAGTGGCAAACTAAGGTTAACATCGACATTACAATTATAGTATTTAAAATTTCATATTTAAACTCAATATAAATTTAACTTACTTCATTCAAACAAGCAGCTAAACATGCTTCCTTGGTCGATGTATAAATAATAACATTATCAAGACCACGTAAGGTTTTTCCAGGCACCCTCTCAAAAGCCCAGGGTCTTAAGCACACGCTTTCCGTTCTTACTTGCAACTTCACCATATAATATGTGTTCACAGCTCTCTGATAAAGAAAAATAAACAAATGAATGCAATCATAATTATCCACAACCATAATCTAAAAACCATTGCTATTTTAAGTATGATAGTAAGTTAAAGTCGACAAGGAAAACCTAAAATTGAAGAATCTAAAATAAAAATTGAAGTTCCTTTAATAATATTCCTTGTGGCATTTAAATACTCTTACTGTATTTCAATTAACTAAATACCACCTTTAGCTTCCCATTGGAGTTCTGTATCACGTTCTTACACATTCTTTGGGGACAGACCGCAATGATTACATAAACGCATTTTAATTGCGCTTAAATAGTTCACTTCAACAAATTGTTTCTAGAGTACCGTTGGTGATACTAGGAATAATAATGACTTGTTTATAATGTAAATTACATTATTATGTTTATTGGAGTAATTGATACCTACAAACAAATAGGTTTGTAATTTCAGCGATTAAATAATTTTCGGTGTCAATAATTGTAGACTATGAGCGTCTTATTACTAACGACCTATTGAATTAACAATATAATTAATTTAATTTAATACTCATTAAACCTCAACTTAAGATTCTTTTAGATTGTTATTTCGACGAGTTTAATTTATCACCTGATTACAATTGAAATAGTCTTAAGATTACACTAATAAATTTAAATAAACACCAATAATTTTAGACCAATAAAATTTTAATTATTGTTACGGAAAAAACAAAACAAACTATCGAGGATCGTATTGTGCCTAATCATTATGATAATTAAAATCATTACGACGAATTAAAACGTTTAACGTAGATAATTAAATAGTGTAAAAAGAACAAAAAAGAAACGCAAACTTTTACAGTAAGAAATGCTGCAATAAATAAAAGTTTTTTTTTCTTAAATAAAAATGTGTGAAACATCGGGGGCGTACTTTATCCCTACAACGTACTATTAAATCACAGAATCCACATAAATATCTACTCAGTGATCTCCGGCACGCTCAACATTGCCAATACTGTATCTTGTCTACTTCACTACACCGACAGAATACCATACATTGCCTTCTGAAAGCGATTGCAAAGATTCTTGTATCCGATAAAGATAAAGGATACGTTCGTGCGTAAATATTTATTATTAGATCTTAACTTGAATTAAATGTGTACCAAGACACATTCTGACGTTGAGAAATTAATCACGAGTCAAGATATCGGTTGCTTATTCGATTTATTCTATTTTTCTTTAATGAAATAGTTAATAATTAAACTAACCCCAAATGTTACTATGTATTCATGTTATGTAGGTATACAAATATCATATAGATATATAGTCAAATTATTTAAAACTTAAAAAAACTGTAATCAAGTGAAATAAAAAATATGAATTTATAAGCCAGCACAGTGTTCAAATTTAAAATTGTGTGAGTAAAGTTCAAAGTATTACCTGTGGCGCAACATCAGGGTTGTTGGCCTCGGTATGGTTCTGCAAGAGGCATCGTGTCTCCTGCACCGGAGTCAGAGGGTTCAAAACAAAACTGCAACAAAACACATTTTGTTTAATTTCTATATAACAATCCATAAAACCTACAATAATTAAATAAAACCAGTCTTCAATTACTTAACAACAAATACTATTTTACTGTGAAATAATAATATTGGTTGTTGTAAATATAACATCTCATATAGTAGGTACTAGGAATCGTGACTACTCCCAGCTCCTTCATTTAAATAAGTTTCGAAATACTTTCTCATGATATATTAGAAATAATTTACTGTAAAAATTGACTATTATTTAAAATAATAACAAGAATTCGCTGCAACTCTTTATGCTAAAGGTTCATACAATTCCATGTAATTATTTCTTTGAGTTATTGCATCATTGTTTCATTTTATTTCATTCTATACTCTCATATTTTCAGGCCACTGTCCTTCTAAGGATAAGCAAAACAATGGAACTTTAAATAATTTTGACTTTTCATTTAGATAACTCTTTAGTTTTCTTCTATCCAAATATTCTATATAAAAATAGGAAAACTTTGCAAAACTTTTGACGACCATAGTCGCGTTGAAAATACTTAGTCGGTAAGAAACCCACGTAATTTTTGTAATTTGAAATTTAGTATCTTAGTGTCTATCCAGTTATTTACTCTAATACATGTTGGCTTATTATATACTAAGTTAATGATGAGACCTATAATTGCTGTAAGTCGATTTAAATGAGTTTTTTTTTGTAGTCAACTCAAGGCAATAAAGGATATATTATTATTATTATTGTTAATTAATATTGTATAAAGTAACGGAGAAATAATTGCTCTAAATAATTTTATATTATTCCGATAACAGGAAAATAATAACATAGGCGTCCATTGCACCAGGAAGTGATCTTGTTTCGTAGCACCAGTAAGCAACAAGCGGCATTCCTGCAGCCACAACCAACGGAAGCTGATCTGCTTTATAATGAACCCTATCGCTATTTGATACTACAACGATATCAAAAGATAAACTAAACAAACTCCTACACAGAATAGAATAATTTAATTACGATTTATTCTGCATTTGTTTGCAATTTAGGTACTATTAGTATTTCATAGTATATCTAAATTTATTACTTCATAAGAATGGCACATTATGAGGCATTCCCTTAACTAGTTAAGTATTTCGTCTGGAATAAACAAGAATTAAAACTTATATATCCTGCACACTATTAAAATTATTCACGAGGCACGTGAAGAATGCTCTAATGTTATTATTGGAAGTCATCTCGAACGCGGGAACTCTCCGCATGCAAACCAAGTTCGTTTAGTAGCAACTGACAAACGTGCTCGCACAATTCGCAATTGTTCCCTATCTACTAACGCAAATAGTTCTTCGAAAGCAAGCCCTATGGCATTTGTTCTTGAAATCTCTCGCATTCAGAATGCGTTTAGTAACAAGCAATATATATGCACTATAATGTTAAAGTAAAACGCAAAAAATAGAAGTGAGTAATACTAACTTTTTATGTCAACTAAAAATAGAATTTGATGATAACTAATTATATTTTATAACGCAAGAGAATAGTCACTATAATAGTTGAAAGAACATAGATATATTATTATCCCAGAGCTCCTTAATTGAAGAGCTGTAACTGGACAGGCGTCCATGTAGAGGTAATTGTGCAGGTCAGGGCAGGAAACAGCATCGTCATTCTACTTTATAATTTCCACACCATAAAAGTATCATTGAATGACTAATTTAATTTTGAAGTACCACGTATGTATTTATTTTATTGCAAAACCAGTGATTGAAATATGTCAAGCATTTAAAAAAAAAAAAATTAAACCAAATAAATAATTTTAATGAATTTCAAATCGTTATGTTTCTGTCTATCAAGTCCACGGTTGATTGGACAAACAAATTAAGTTATAAAAATAATTTGCATATTGATACGTTCCTTATTTGCAAGTAACATGTACCAATCGAGTTGATTTGTTGATTTATGACTTACTTGTCAAACATTTCGCGTAAAAATGACAGCCTTTAAGATTTCTAATTAATGCACAATTAGCTTTCCCAATAAATTTTAACCCTATTTTTTACAATTTGCCGTTTGACTGTACCTGCATACGTAATATGAACTTTTAGTCTAATGAGGATTAACAGAGTCGTCGCTTACGTATTAATAGTAAAATTACTTTGTACCTACATGCAAGAAACGTTATCGTTAGTCTGGTCATAAATAGGGAGTTTAAAACAGAGTTTAATCTTATTGGAAATTATCTAGGGATTTTATTATGTTGTCATGTCTCCGTAGACTTCCAGTTTATGAATATTAAAGAATTGCTTAAATGACATCGGGTAACATTGTACAACTTACTGGGAGCTAACGGCCCTCAGTTTACCGTTCGCTTCGACATTTTAATGTCTTATTATAAAGCTGGCAGCTATGAGGCGCGAATCGTTCCAATAGGAGTCCAAAACATTTATTGCTATCTAGACAACAATCAAGGTTTATTCTGAGCTTTGAGAGGGGTTATTTATCATCTATATTCTATTCATTTGATTCTTTGTTTTTATTTAAAATAAAATACAATAGTGACAATAACCTTTTTCTTATGTACACTCAAAAATTAATCAGTGGTTATCACGCCAGTTAGTTATACAGAGATCATACGTAATATTTATTTAATAATAACGGGTATTTGTCTGTGCGTAATACATTTATGCGTGTTGCCTTGTCGTGCGGGTATCATACTTTTGATCCAGCGTATGTGCATGCTAATTTAAAAAACATAATTATGGAAGGCTATTTGTGTAATTAGTAACTACGTTTCAGTAAAGTGACATTTTAGATTATTAAAGAAAGTAGATTGCATATAGGCCTTTACGAGTTGCTCGATTCGCTTGAGAAATCTGTAATAATAGGATAGACAGGAAGCATATGGATAGGGAGAGTGTTTTACTTTTAAAATTAGTTTTTATACGAATCTTAAGTAGACCAAATACTTGTTCTAATTTATTACTTGGTCTGCAAGTAGAATCCTAATTCGTTCGACTGCAACTCAGTCATCGCCAACGTATTGCCATGGCTTTTATGTAGCATCATAAAAGTAATGAGAAAATATTTGTAAGCAATTAATATAAAAATTTGACTGATAAATTGGGAGTTTTAAATAAATCATCGCCACCGACACGCATTAAGACAGGTAATATATTTCGATGCATACAAAATATGAATGATTAATACGAAGATAAGGCCCTTAACCTAATAACATGATAGTCAATTCGATTTCCCAATGGGAGCAATAAATCTTTTGAGTCGTGTAAGTAACACGGCTGAAGGTAATTAAGTGTTATTACATTTCCAACAAATATTATGAGTAAGTCGTAAATGGCAATATGCTCGAGGCATTATTATGAGTATTACGATTTTAAGTTGAATAGAATATGATCGATGAATCACTCTTGAATAATAAATCCTTATTTAAACTGACGTTGATTTCACTTTCTTTTATCTTCGTTCTTTACCTTTTTATAAAAGCATATGATGTGTTATTTATAACAACAGGTCTTTATGCTATGTTTAAATTGCACAGTTCAATATACCTATATTCATAAAATCAGTTTAAAAAGCGAAAACTTTAATTAGCTTTTTGTTATTTCCATCTGTATTTTTGTATTATTGTTATTTATTGTAAGTTTTCCAAATAAATAAAAATAAGATAGAGTAAAAAATACCTTTTATGTTGCCCCTTCACTTGCAAAGTGTATTTTAAATAAAATATTTTAAGTAAAAATTCGAAAGCTTTACAGCTATCTACATCGAGATGAAGCTGTAAAACTGGCGGAATATTAGTTTAAAAATAATCAAAATAAACATCGGGAATAAAGCCGCATACAGCCTGTTCAATTTGTACAATAATTTAATGAAATAAATTATATTGAAAAACTAATGACAGGTACAAGATATTCGAGTAAGTACGTAAATTAATGTCAGTAGTGAATTACTTTAACATACTTTTACGACAAGTCTCACTTGAAATTGCTTGCCTATAAAGCCTTCATGGGCGAGTAAATAAGCGCAATGCGTTGCTGTATAGTGAATGATTGACCGTTTTTTGTATAACTGACCATTAGTTGTGAATATGATGCATTATAGAAGATTACATTCTCACCAGTCATTCTCTATACAAAAACATGTTTAAGTGCGTACACGGTGAAGCCAGTAAAGTATTAATTTGACCGACATTTTTATGACTAAATCATGATCACTTTCTTTGAAGTTGCCTAAATCTCACCATTACCTAATTTAATTGCTTCTATTATCCAATTAGAGTTTTTATATACTTTCCTTATCTAAAAACGTTAAAATTGTTTTAAATTAGACTTAAACTCCCACGACAGTTATAAAGTTTAAAATATAATTGTTTAGCGAACGTGAACTTTGAACCGAAACGCGAGATCTATACCTAGTTATGAATATTAAAATTGTAACAACAATGGTGCTTGCTCAGACGCGCAGATACCGTAAATCGTTCCCGGCAAGCACTTGTCGGTGGCACTGGCATCACACTGCGGTGAACAGTTAGCGATTGTTAACATCAATCCGACCCATTCTTTTGTTATATCGCCAGGTATTTTCTTCGTAGATTGATTCAAGATACGCATCCGTGTTAATACAATACAAGATTAGAAGCGCGGGAAAGTCTTCTCTCATTTAATTGAATACCGAATTGATTTTAAATCGATCCCGTTCGAATTGATTTCTTCAAATCGTTTTTAATATGAGATCAGATACAGTTACATACCTATCTGTGTATGATAATGAAATTAGGTTTTTGTAGCAGTGCAAAAACATCGATGAGTGTGCAAATCTAGAGCTAGTGTTGAGCGACTTGTCTTAACACTTTCAATAAAGGTAAGTAGGTTAGTTCGAAATGCATGCTATTTTTTTCTTTCATTCCAGTTAATTACAAATATACAGTAAATATTGTATACAAACTATAATTGCGTTTTTTCTTTCGAATTACTTTAAAAAACGATAAAAGAGAAAGTTTGCATTATATACGAGAAAATAGTGCGAAAGCCAAACACTTTAAAAAACGGATCGTGGGGAAAAATAAGTTTCAAATGTTTCGAATATTGTAGTAAATCAAGTTAATTGCGGAAATACACAAGCGTAACAATAAAATATACCACGTTGCAAAGATCGAAAACATAATAACCACAAATATTAAATTCAAGTAAAATTCGTTACCGAACAAAAGGTAATGAAAATATATTCAATATTACGATAGCGTTTAAAAATATTACGAATACCATCCTTAATGATTATTTTGCGGTCAGTAAACGTCCAGTGAACTATATTTTACAATTTACAGCGATGCAATTGATTGATAGCGATAGAAATAATAATTTGAAGTGGTCTACGATATTGCACATAGCGTTAAGAATGTGTTCAATTGACACAGATTCCGGTTGTCCGACCTTAGTCACATGACCCGAGTGATTTCTCCCCGGTGTTTTATAGACCTATCGTGAGCTGTAGGAAACGTCAAAGCGGTACATTTTAGTGCATCTTCACGTCAATCGGATCGCTTATCTAAGGAAGACATTTGGGTTAGCTTCGTGATCGAAGATACGTTGATTTTTGTTTGATTCGTGATCAGTCAAAGAATGACGAGTCATCAGGTATCTGATCGATATTTGTACGATTTTGATAAATAAGATATATTAAATATAATGTTAACGGGCAATGTACTAGTAACCGTTATGTCTTCAAAGTGCTACCATTTTAAATTCACGTTAAATATATTTTAAATTCTGCAATAAAAACTAATCATACCAAATCTCAGGTAGTTAGCATTTCCCACGAAAGCTAAACACTTTATTCTTTTGTTATGAAGGTTGCGTGGACTCTATTTGCTTAATTAGTCGTTTTAAGTAAATTGCAGGCATAACAAGTAATTATTTACTAAAATTATGTTACATTTCATAATTTAATTCTACGTCTTGTTATTTCTTTGTCTTGGGAACGTCTGAAGTACTGTTAGTGAAATGTCATTGGAAATGTAATGGAAAAGTCACACAGAAACTAATCTACCACAATTTTGTTACATAAGTTTTAGATACAAGTTTTGCCAACCCACTCAATGAGTTAAAGTACACCAAGAATTATTTGAATTCTTTTGTTTATTGACTTATTTTAAAATATCTAATAGGTAGTATTGTGTCCAATCTAGCTTACGTACTACTTCATGAGGATTTTCACATAAATTTACATACTTCATGTTTGATATGTCTAGCTAGTGTACTTATCTATTTATTTTTTTATATGACACAATACACTGAATAACATCGCATGAGATGTTTGCAATAATATGCTTACCTAAATGAAGCGGCTTGACAATCAGGTTCTTCTCGACACCATCCCTGACATTCGTATAAGGAAAGATTTCGAACTGTAAAATATGCTGTCCCAGGGAAGTCAATATCAGTTAACTTCTCAAAGGCTATTCGACCTGTAATAGAGGAATAAATTCACTTCTCACATTAATAAACATTATAAGTAATGCTAATTTGTATAAAGTTTTATTTGTTAGATATTAATGAAATAAAAAATATATAATACATTTAATACCACTACAATAATAAAAATAATACTTACTAAATGCATAAGAAGCCTGCAACAGTAAGAGCGCAAGCCGCGCCAGGCGCAGGGTGTCTCCACTCATGCCGCCTCTCGCCCAGCCCACCTGGAACAACATCACAATTTTTAATTAAATATACATTATCAAGTTGAATGTATTCAATAACATTTTATCTACCCTGTTTCATAAATTAATAAAGGGAAAGGTGTATTTATAAATGTTTAAGTTGTTTAATTGATTAATTGCAAACAAGATTCCTGTTATTGAAAGTCAAAAGTTAGTTTTATACGCACGTCATCAGTATTTCTGCTTTATCGGGTTAGTGGAATAACAATAAATAAACTTGTCAATTAATTACGATAGGTACTGCTATAAAATATGCCGATGTTTAGATAGAGGTACACTGCTATTACACGAAGCCAGTTTCTGTAAACTATCTCCTCTCTTCAATTTGAATAAAATGCATACTAAATAGATAGAAAAATAGAAGGAAAAGATTCTTTAAGATCAAGGAGGGATATAATTTAAAAGACAATGCGACGCGACCACAATGGCTGTAAATCTTTCAAAACGCTAGATTAAAGAGAAAATAAAATCAACACGACAGTAAATTGTAAACATTATTAAATTTGTTGAATCATGGTCGCGAAAAATTTTATAAAAGGAAGGAAGTTAAAGCAAATATTATACAAAAGTATACCAAATATTATAAAAGTGACATGTGAAGGTATTTTGTAAGGAAAGTAAGAGCATTATTTCTATAGATATAAGAATAACAATATCTTATTTAGTGTAGTTAAAGGAAGAAAAAAGTTAATTTAGTTTAGAACCATTTGTCAATGCTACGAGCATAATTGTCAAGCTTTTCAAATCTCATATAATTGATGATAATATTGACAAAACAGAAGGCCAAAATACAAAGCATATAGATTGAATAAAAGCTAGGTTACTGTTACAAGTGAGCATGTATATTGATTACTAATAGAATCGAACAGGAGCGAAAGCAACACGAAAACAAAATTAATCAATGGATAGACAAAACACTTAGTAGTAGATATTATTAGCGATATCAAAACTTTCAACTTCAATACAAAACAATCTAATGAAGAACAATGAATGTTAGTATGAATGAAACACAATAGACATTAAATTAACGACTGCATCATTCGGTCAGTTAAAACATCGCGTGCGGATTTAATGCAGGCGATTTACAACGCAGGCCAAGTTCAATGGTGAGTAATGAAAGCAAATAGGAAAGCTGGCGACACGAATTTTCATTTACCCTTTTTTGCATTCCAATATCGCTTTCGCTCTTCACTTTAAATGAATTGATAGGATGAATGGGAACGTGAAAGTGCAACGATTGTCAAATTTTATTGTCAAATGAAAATAATAACAGCAATGTATTATTACGGTATTTTACAAGCAAGGACAAGGTCAGAGACGTGCATTGTCATCAACTATAATGACTTCCGTTAAAGTGCCAGAATAGATAGTACAGAAGGAAAATGATGACTGAGCTCAATTTGGAAATATTTATCATAATCGTAATATTAGGTACTATTAAAACTTCGCGCATTAAATCATATTATTTTATTGCAATTTTAAGTGCTAAGGAACATTTAAAAGTAATTAATTGTAAATTAACATTGATATTACAAATTGAGTTACTTAAAACATACCGCTACATTTTGATGTGGGTTGCTTTCACATCATCTGCACAAATTTTGAATCCGGTTTTCCAATACTTGCATAAATAAAATGCAGGCGAATGCAAAATCTAGAGCGCGATTGTACATTGGAGCACCACTATCTCTTATCGACAATCAGTAGCAAATACAGTTTCCTGGTCAGACTACCTCACCTGAGATAAAAGACTTTATGTGGTCTACTATCGCGTTTATTCATTAATTCAATCAATATTTTAGCTCTATTCTCTTTTTTAAATAGCTAAATGATATTCGCAAATATCTTCAGAAATTAAAGTTATACTATTTTACGCATAAATCAATTATAGATGAGTTTTAATCTGTGATAGTGGTAGAACCACTGCTTATTTATCGGAATGACAATTAACAAAAGACTGAATTTACACACGTCTCTTAACATTCTACAAGTTTTGAACGTGTACTAAGAAAATATAAAAATGTTTAAAATGCTATACTTACATAGTTGACGTATAAGAGTTATAAACAGTTAGCGCATTAGACTCAGTAAAACGCAGTCCACCATAGAGTTAACGAATTGCAAGAAAAAGTGAATTATGCACATGCAACAGTTATAAACATAAATCATATGGAATTGTATTTATCACGTTAAATATTCTTGAAGGTATTATAAGCCTCGGAAAGGACTAAGAATTCGTTAAGATTGTTATTTGTAGCATTTAGGTGCTTTCAAGGAAACCTGGAAAATAAACCGTTTGAACGCGGTCAAGTTTCTTATTAGTGCACTTAACCTATTGAGAAGCACTTTTTTAGTACTAACCCGTTCACATATAAACAAAAGTGCTACTCTTTAAAGCTATGTTCTTCCTACATGAGCAAGTGCCGTTAACAAAATGGAGACGATATTGCTCTAATGCATACTTCACATACAAAGAAAACAAAAATTCGTACTTTGTTAAAATGAGATCACATTTTCTAGATCAAGTTTGTGATTTCATATTTAGTAAGCAAATATTGACTCGAAAAGAAAAGTGCACACATACGCCTTAATTAAGAATACGGTAAACTTAACTCCAACAAACATTGTTACAATGTTGTAGTGTGAATTGTTTAACAGTTTTCCGCTAGAAATAACACAGTAAGCGCCCAGAACAAAACAGTTAGTTTGGCCATAACCGAGGCACGAACCCGATACCTTAACCAAGATATCTCCAAAGCGGAACCTTCGGCCCACTGTTCTTAGTTTTAGAACTCACAAGGCCTCGTGTACACTGACCCGTGTAATTAAAATTATCGCAACATGTCTACAATTCAGGAAAGTTAGTAGGTCAGGTCGGGGTAAAGTACATAAATGATTCCTAAAAATATAAACCAAGATGCACTATCGTTAACACTATGTTACACAATGTCATTTACAAATCTATTTTCTGTAAAACTTCGTAAAAGCCCAAAGCTCTTCAACGGATATATCTACAGAAATTATTACCAAATCATAACATAAATTTAGCAAAACTAGGCTAAGTTGAAATAATATTATGATTTCCTGGACTTTCTTGGACGCGATTTCTGATTCACGATTTTAGGTTCGCGAGTTCATGAGAATCTACGAGTATTAATATCATGTTTTGCGTTTGATTTTAATTTAAAAAATAATTATATTCTAAACTAATAAAAGCTTGCTTAGAAACTGGTAACCCATAAATGTCGTATAAAATTTTACGATCGTATCATAGAATATATCTCCTGAGCAAATTATTGTATATGTACTCACTAATGAGCATTTATCAAGGTATAGTTTTATAACAAAATTCTACTATAAATATCCAGGGAATAGCTTCGAAGCGAATGGCTGGATGGTTTTAATGGCCTAGGAAATAATTATGTACACTAACGACGAGATTGAACAAGCGAGTCTTAAAAGGAAGACGTGTAACCCTTTAAGTGTTTAATAAAATAAAATATATATATTACAGTTTAATTTTAACCATAACACAATATTGGTCTCTATCTGATCTCTAAAGCAATTGCCGTGGTTGTATAAAATAACCGTCTGGTTGAAATGGACTGGTCACTTTTGCTACGCGTTTGAAACATTATTCAAAAAGTTGATTATAGGATGGACACTAGAGAGCTAAAGCCAGTCCGCAGGCTCAGACCATAAATAAATCTATGACCAGAAATTACAAAGTACTGTGTGATGTATTACGGAAGAAGAGAAATGAGATCTTAACATAGTAATGGGACACAGAGTAGATTATAATAATGGATAATAACAATAACACTTTTATCCAAAATATAGTTTATAAGGTATCTTCATTGGTTTTAAAGTAATAGAGCAAAACGTCATCAAATGAGACACATAAGAATTGGAACTGTTATATCCACATAGCGTATCGCCACCGAGGAGGCACCCCACTGAGGAAAGGCAACCACCGTAAACATTTCTACATCTCAAGACTTCCCAATTTAACGGTTAATCCTGTCATAGTCACATCTTACAAATACCTAGAACCGTTGACAACTGTGTTTAACTCCACGCAAAATTTAATACAAGCTGTTTTTAATAATCTTCACATGCTTGTATAATTATAATGACGATCGTGTTAATGTTGGTGTTTCGTAGTAACTGGAGCTTTACGTAACTGTTATGAACTGCACTGACAAACATTACGTTTTTTGCTTTAAGGTTACGCTTCCTCTTTTTTATTTTACAAGACTAAATAATAGTGAGAATAGTTGTATTTTAATTATAATGTGTTTAGGCTTCAACTATACCAGCCTGAGCTGCTGCTACTGAGCTCAGTTCACAGTTGCAATTAAGTTCACGGGCGCACTCCTCCTGTTATTAGTGTAATAATTTAAAAAACTTAGCTTATTATCGCTTTTATTTTCGATAATTTTACTCCTAAATTGTATAAAATGTATACGTAAAATGTAAATAGAATAAAAACAATAGAATAATGCCTATAAATGCAGCCCTTCAATTATTGCTCGCACAATTGAAGAGATTGTCTCACATATCCATAGTATTTATTAATAACTATGGATTATTACGCATCAACGAGTTATTAAACAAAATGCAATGTGAAATGAATAATCTTTGAAAGAATTTCATTAGTTACAATAGACGTCGGTTCTCAAGCTTTAAGTGTCCGGTAATTTCAATATGGAAGTACATGAGTGGACCACTGTAATTATTAAATACAATGTGAGATCCCACACTAAGAAATTATAGCTCGGATGTTCTTGCACTTTTATGCTCTCTCATTAATACGTGGCGGCTACTTCTTATGTAAAAAATTAAATAATGACTTGCTTCATCTTCCGCATAGGACTTGTCATTTTGTAAGAATCATAAATATAAAATAGCAGAAATGCACATAACGTAGTGAAAGAAATATTATATTACTTTTATGAAGTAGTTTACATAATATAACGATAACAACAAAATCAAAGTAACTTAGTCACTACACATCACGAATATAAAACAACAAAAAACCATTAAAATAGTCATATCAACCATGCAATAAAAGAAGCAAGTTCGTATGATATATGCCGTACAGGAGTATACCGAGCATGTCATAATCACGTCACAATAGGTCGAACTTGACCGAAGTAACGGTACTTAGGTGGGGGGAAACCGGCGGAGGAGGAGAGGCAAGACAATGCGTGTGAGTCGCTCGACAGGTTGCTCGCGTGACCCAATTATCGTTCAAAAGTAGGCCATTTATTTTTGTGAACTTGACTCACCTTTTTTGGTAACTTGCTATAGAATTTTTTTGGAAACTTGTATTATTGGACCTTTTGTAAATTTTCGTCGTGGATTATTAATAACAGATTGTAGTTGGTGATTATAAATGTATTTTAGAATGGTTATGTATCTTAAAGGGATAGTAGAAATTAATGTAATTACGCAGCAACATTATACCTCAACCTTCTCAACTTGAAAGGCTTTCTCTCGACCAAGATCACTGGCTTTATTTACCTCGATATAAGCGAAAGAAAAGGTTTGCATGTTTATCTAAGCTAGGTTATGGAATGTGGAGTTTAGTCGTGCTCTAGCGTCGAGTAGGCGGCCTCTCTGTCGGATAGGAGACTTGGACTCGTAGTAATAAATGCAGCTAGATGTCGTTAACAGGCGCCTTGACTGGCCTGGCGGTGCTCGCGAGCAACGCAAATACAGTATGCTTTATAAAATAATTTTCTTTTATTATAATTACTCATTATTTTATGTACAGCATAAAAATTAGTGGAGCATACACCTAAAATTCTTCAATTTCAATTAGTAATATGTAAATCTTTATTAATTGGGAATATGTTTTTATATAAAATTATGAGTAGTGTTTACAAAATTTAGCATTTTTAATCCACTTACTGACTGAATAATTTAATCAATGGACGCATAAATTATTCACAGGCGAGCATACTGTATTAGTATACAATCTAAGTTTAACGAGTAGTCCTGAACGGCTGTAGTCTAAGGAGAGGACGTTAGCTGCCACGCCACGTCCAGAGGCTCTTATCTAAATCACTATAATTGGTATTCACGCGACTAAATAAATATATAATGTACCTATTAATGAAACTTAAATTGTTTTCAATGTTTGTTGTTTTTAGATTAAGAGTAAGTATACGATATGCGCATAGCACTAGAAGAATATTAAGAACTACCAAAAAAATTGTAAGACTGATATGACTAAAAAAGCTAGACAAAGTTCGCATAGTTATCTTGCCATTTTAGTAGACAGTTCAGAGAAAGCTCTTAGAACTAAATAAAACACGTATGCCTGAATGAATGTTGGTGCCGTAAATGTACATCCCTCAAGCAGTGGTCTCCCCGTTATGATGAAAACTCATTCAAGGAACTGGCTACTAAGTCAAATTGACGTATCGACATTGATTGAAATGTGTGGTTTCCTGTATTAGTTCAGCATTCAACTTAGTACGTGCATTTAATTAAAGTAACATGAATTTATTCCATTACTGTTCTTATATAATTATGTAGGGACTTTGTTCTTTAAATGGTCTCGGGCCTTCATTCTCGTACTGTTTGTAACATTGTTTCACTTCTAACAGCTAAATAAACGTCAATCGTGAATAAGTAAATGTTCTTGTTATTTTCTATATTATTATTAGACAAGTATATTGTGTTTGCGGACTTTCAAGTGTCGATTATAATATTCTCTATTATGTAGAATTACGCGGCCAATTCTCTCTCTAAACACTTCATCGGAATCGATTGTTAGTGGCAGCAGTTTGCCGCTACCTCGGGCAACACCATTGTAATGCATGCTGGAACACCCGCCTGTCACTCATGTTTACAGATGAACGATATTCTATATCTCAATAAAATTTATTCCGCATCGACTGCAACAATGTTACAACTTCCCATTTCAAATGTTAGTGAACCTATATTGAGCCAATGAAAGGACTCTATACACTCACTGTTTACTATTTATGTCCCCACTTTCCCTTTCATCTACTATTAAAAATCAAGTGTAGGCAAGTGAATTAAATAAATTGCTCTATCAATAGACGTTTTGTCCGTGCTCCGCCCATATTTGCGCAGACAATCGACTCGCATGTGGCGTACACAGGCTATCGGCAAAAGAAACGAAGCGCAAAAAGCAGAGGCGGGCAAGGTTCACCGACGTCTCACGGCTTATTGTCATCGTTGGCATGTATACCACCGTGTCAGTGCATAAGGCACGATTACCACCTCGCAATACAATATGCACGTATTATGCACTGTATTAGGTGCAGTGTAGAAAGCGGCTATTTCAAACCAAAGTTGACATTCAATGCAAATGTATAACACTCACCTCTATAATTTAGATTTAGAGAAGGAACCGTCTGTGACCTCAGAATTATCTGAAACAAAACAATATAATAGATAAATAAGCGACATCGAGAACTATTATATTAGGTAACTCCATTATCGTGTGAATCTTCGTAAATTGGTGCAAATAAATAAAAAAGTCCAAATTTGTACAAACCGCAAATTTTACCGTTAAAAGTGCGATATTTACAATATGGTTTGGGACGGCAAATGTATCACCATTTACAAGTCAACATCGCTCAACTTTCTACTGTTCTCAATTAAACCTTAGTAGGATACAGTGGCAAGAACAAATTACTGGAAACACTTAAATTATTTGTTCACATTAAGATTCATAGCACACGACGAAATGCGACAGCGATCTCGATGCAACTCGGTATTTATGAGCATGATTCGCCTAACGGGTTGAGAAATAGTTTGAATGAACTGAATTCGCTTCGGTCCGGCACGGTCCAGCCTCCGGTGACCCACGGTTAAGTGGCACGCGTAAAAATTTACACCTCGTTAAGTTAATCGCAGAATTCTTGTCATGTCTCTTTAATAGCGCCACTTAACTACTACAATTCATCACTCTAACGCTTTTAGTTCAGTATGAAATATTAATAGGCATTAATTCTTTATGAATCTATTTCTGTATGGACATATTTGAATGCATTAACGTTAAAATTTAATTGTCGATTATATCAATTCAAATTTTATCGATGATTAATTTATTTTGTGAAGAGTTTGCTATAACTAGTTACCTACTAACGCACAAATAGAGAGTTCATATGGAAAACAATATTTTAAAATATAATTTGCCAATTTGTAGAAATGTGTTAATTTGCAAACATTAGGTGTGAATAAATATTAAAATTAATTAATGCTGTCTATAAAAAATATCTAACGGAAATTAATTTGATTACATTTATCGATGAATGAATGAATAATTTTGCTAATAAATGCTAATTCTCATGTATGTGAAATATTTTACAATGTCTTTCTACTAAAGGTAAATAAAACATTGCTACTAGATACTTAGAAAAAATAACGGCTAACGTCTTTCCTCGTTCATGTTTTTATAATTTTACTTCGCCGTGTCATTATGTAGTTAACTTAATAATTTGCCCGCTGTTTATCAGATTAAAGATAACATTAGGGAATGCAACATTAAGTTTATTACAAAAGGACGTTCTTCATCCATTGGATAATGGTGGTTCGATTAAAGATCGTAAATAAACTACAAAGATCTAATAGCGCCGTCTTGTATAGAGTTAGAAAATGGCGTTAGAGCGAAGCATATTGCCGAGGGCGCTCCGTGAGGATCGCCGCAAAACGTATAAAAAACAATACGTGGATTCGCATTGAAATAGTTCCCATCGCTTCCCCTTTATCCTCGTTGGCATCGCACTAGACAATGCTGAGGTGGTTGTTGCGCGGGAGTCGCGGGGGGTGGCTAGGAGGGACGGCATGTGCATGACCGCGCTCTGGGCGCAATGACCTTGCTATTACATTCCGCCCGCTCGGAAGAACACTCCCGCGGTCTACCACTCCCTATCTATCGCCTAAGCGTAACCCTAAGCTATACTTCTAATAATGTAGAGCAGTCCTTAGTTATAGTCTAATTTCAGAACCAATTCACCAAAGTAGAAATTTAATGACTTTACCGGACTAATTAGAATTTTCTTTTAGGAAATCCATTATGAATTACGACGATATGAGTTACTAATATTAGTATTGTAAATTTTAAAAATGAACTTTTATATATTGCTATTTTATTGCTCTATACAAATGTAAAGATTTTTTTTTTGGTACCATGATGTGTTATAATGTTCCAAACGAAAATCAAATTTTCTATATTTAACAACTTTTCGTGGTTTTTAAATTCTTAAATCATAATTTAAATAAAAAAATATTGAGTTTTTATATTGGAGTATGAATTAAAATTTTACAGTATCAATCTACCCCACATTGTTCTTTATTGTTATTAACTTAATATATGTGGTCTCGTTATTTTAAACTATTTTCGCTATTAATACTAAAATTTAATAGGTATATCTCAATAACAGTACACCGAATACATAAGAATATAACTTCCCAAAACAATGTAGGTACCAACACTCGTACATGCTTATGCTAAGTGGGTATGAGAAGAAAGTTGTGCAATCCCAACGCAAACATCACATTTGAGATCGTAGAATGCATAGCCGTTGTGTGCACCGCCAAAACTATGTTAACAACACTTACGAGCAAACAAAACACACAAGACTTTTGTCATTATTTATACATACTAATATGTATAGATATAATTTTTATTATTATATTCAAAATTTAATAAAACGAACATGAACCTTGCAATTGTAGAACAAGAACGGATTTAACATATAAACTTTCCAGTACAAAGTATTCTTTTAAATTTTTTTTAATTACTTTTGCAGACTAATTATGTCGAATTAAAGAAATCAATATCAATAATGAGGTGTTATAGATTTTTTTATTATTATTTGACCATCGATTTGATCCAATACTCAGATTTTCATAATTACTTATGTACGTGGTTCCCAAAGATAATCTAAATATTAAAACACAAAAATCACGAACTTATTTGTCAAATTTAAACACTGCATTTGCCTATGAATTTGGTCCAAATTAACTTCCTCGCCCACCGGGAGAAGTTAACGGTCACGTTACTTTTTTGGGCCAAATTACAGAAAAACCACTTTTAAATCCGTTATAAATAAGCAGTTCCCTGTATAGTGAAACACCTACATCTTAAACCATTTACAGAGTCACAAAGCTTTTCGATTGTGTGTCAAAAGGTTATTATTCAAATTAAGTAGGCATATCTGTCCCCGATAAATAAGAGTAAAGGTGCGTTTTATTTATTACAATAACTCCTATAAAAATATAACAACTTCTATAAAGCATAGTTTTAAAAAATATATATTGTTATAACATAAAATGAGATTTTAATTATAATAATAATAATATCAAATGGCTACTCTAACTCAAAGACATCATAAGATAGAACTATATCAATTATGTGAAACTCAATCCCGTTAAAGTTTTTCCTTATTGCAAATGGGCTCTAAATACTCCATTTATCCTAACCTTTATCGTCCATCGATTGGTTATTTAAATTTCTGTAGGCTATTCAGGTTAAACTTGAAATACTTTTGTAGATATCTATGTAAGAGTAACATTATGTCTAAGCCATGTTCAATATGTAAAACAAAAGCCATTGAATTCTTAAGTAGGCAGGCTCTGATACTCAGCAACACCATTCAAGCAATGCCGACTTTATATAGAAAGCAATACGAATAATTCAGGATTGTTCCTCATTGCCCTAAGGATATTTCTGTTAGATTCAATCTTACTTGTGCCAATGGAGATTTCAAAGGAATACATTTACATTTCAATGACCTGCAGTCCGATGTGGGAAGTCTTTTTATGTTGTCCGGTGGTCAAGAACTTTAATGTATAAGTGTTTCATAAATTTTATGCAATTGCTCTATACAAATTTCACAAGCCGTATTCGTCCAATGAGAGAAAACGAATACTGTGTTATATAGCACAAGCGGCATGACTATGTATTTTATAGAGTAGTACATAAAAGATAGAGAAATAATTTAAAAAGAAAACAATAAAGCTAAACAATTTTATTTTTTAATAAGTAATTACTTTTCTAATAAATAATATAAAAAATATAAAGAAAGATAACAGATGTTTAATCTGTACCTAATTACTAAACGGATTCGCAAAGGTATCCGCATGCCATTTGTAAATAAGCAGATAATTGAATCTTCAACTTTCGCAATAAAATGCATTAAATTGGTTTCCTTGTGATCTAGAGCTAAAAACATCTTTGAATGCATCCAAAGATGGCCAATAACGAATGTGTAACTGCTTGTTAATGTACCTACGTGTTGGTAATAAGACGTGTGCATAGCAACGCGTTCTGCATCTGCAGGTGAGCTAGTGCCCAATGCGTATGGCAAAACTTTGTAGTTATTCATTGAGTTAATAACTAGGTTTTAAGAAAATGCTTAGCGGTCATTAATTCTTGGAACTGAATAAACATTATAAACAACAGATATATTTTTAATTGAATAAGTATATACATTAAGTAAGCAGTTATTAACATAACAAAGTGTGATGTATGAAATTGATAGATATTCGTTACAGCGCAAACTGAACGCGTACATTACATAGAGTTTCATATTTTACATGTTTTGTATGAAAATTTACATATTTATAAAAATATAATTAATAAACTTTATTAAAATTATTATTTACTGATACATTATGAATTAAAGAATAATTAATGTTAAATTTTAATTAATATTTACTCCTTTTTACCATTCCATTGCAATAAAACCAGCTCATATTACGTCAATTACGCGTGCGAGGTAATTACTAGAGATGCTGAGATGCTCGATGACTCATTTTGCCATTCCACCAGTAGCTAATCCCAATGCCGGTTTGTACGACTTTCAACTCTATTTCGGTTCAGTTATGCTTTTAATTGTGTTTAAAGTATATTCTATTGCACTTGCTCGTGGTTATTTTTAAATTACTTGAAGTTACAGGATGGTTTCACACGAAACGTTTGTATCTCTACATGGTACATACGAAGCTTATTCTGTACTATTTTAATTGCAACAACCTGTATTTAATTATAGAAAATATTTAAGACATTTCTTCCTAGAAGTTAGAGCAATTTTTATATTTATTTTCTTCTTCTTTCTTAAGTCTTATAAACATTAAGTTAAAACTAAGGAAACGTGAAACGAAACTTAAGCGAAATCCTATACGTTAATATATTAAATTATATATAAATAACAATTTCTATATTTAACATTGTAGCAATAGAGGATAATCTCACTTTGAACTGTCAATAACAAATAATTCTATTGCATTTCGTGGGAAAGTAAGAGGTGAATTAAAATTATAACTTCCCGTACGTTGGAATTATAAATACCGTTTAAAAACCCGAAGCAACAACTTTTCAAACCAGATTTATCCGCAATCAATATAAATATTTGTAAAATGTATGTCTCTATATTTATAAAATTTACAGACATCTTAAAGACTATTAAATACTCTTCTTCTGATTGAAATACTCTTATTGACTCATTAATGCCTAATATATGCAATTTCTCATTGAATAATTAAAACATATTAAAATTTAAAACGTTGTATATTAAGCCTTATCACGATGTGCATTTCCAGTTAAGAATATGATAAAATGCATATTCATAAGTGGTGCGCACAATAGTATCGTAATCCTGCAATCTACACTTCTTACTTAATTGGCAATTGAAACAAAGAAATAATAAAATAGTTTCCGTAATATAATTTCTTCAACAAACACTTTGCACAGTTAAATTGCAACCATTTAGTTAAACATACAAGAGATGATGCTAAGAACAATGTTAGGGGCCAACAAGGTAATGTGGTTTACTGAAACAGTAAGCAGTACAGATTAAATTCAATTAGTTATTTTTATTTGAATTTTGTTATTTAATTACTTCTTTTAAGATATGTGATCCATTTAGTTCACACACTTCTGCGCATATTCCCTTTAACACAGCCTCTCTATTATATTTAACTCAATGCCACGAACTCTATTCTTTTATGCATTATAAATTGTAAAACGCTTTAGTTATTAGAGTTCTATAATAAAAAAATCAAAATAAAGTCAACTACCTTTATAATAACAAGTTCAAAGATCACCGTTCAAACAAATACAACTAGTTTATCTCCAAATCTCTAATATTATGTTTATACTATACTCTGGGTATACTACGTTTTTATATATGATTACGTATTATTTGTATTAGATAAAGTGTACAACATCGTGGCTGCCCTCTTGTTTCAAGAAGGAATTCGCGGCTCGATTCTAACAAGTACGGCTCGCTTTCTACCGGTTATCATGATAGCGGATATATTCTTTGTGATATTATCTCTTTATACGGCCTGTACCAAACCGGTGACACGACTGAAATGGTCCGGTGCCCGTTACCTATTCATTTTGCTAAAAATCTTGACCACCATTGTGAAAAAAGCGTCGATGACTATAATTACATCGCTGACTCGTTTTCAAGTTCATTGTAGGTTGTCACAGGTTTGTGCACGAATAAAAGTTCTAATCACATTATTACTATGAATAAATGGGCGCATTTTTATAGCTGTTATTATAGTAGCAATTTAATGGACATAAGGCCATGCATAGTTGATCAGAATTTTCTTTTTGACGAGGCAATTTCATTTGAACTCTATTTTTATTGACAGCGATTTTAATAATTAGATATTAGAATATTTTTTTTATATTATGAACCTTTTCTACCTCATTAACTTTTTGTTGCTATTATTGTCGAGCAATATATTTCAAACGATCACTAATATAACTTAAAATATATATAATCAATTGAATTGAGGTTCGTATAAGCTGTAAAATTGGATCACCGAACTCGTTGATGTCTAATATATGGTACATCAGTGTTGTAGCAGTACTTTACATTTTCTACTGCCATTCAAGTAACTGGGACCGCTATATACTGTAATAACGTTTTTAAAACGGTTTTAGACACAAAAATAGTGGTATTGTCTTGGTTATCGAACCAATTCCCTCCACAGTTCCGAATTAAATTAATAATGTTGTTAGTGAATGTGGTTTACCGTAGCATTTCGTGCGTGAATGGCTTACGAATTACTTGCATTATACTTCAATTCTATTTGAGTTCGAGGTTTTATTAAATTTAATAGAAAGTGGAATTATGTTTACTACGGGTTTTCTACGAAATTGTCACTAAATTAAATATACAAGTGAAAACGTTTGGGACAATAAATTGACAACCTACTTATTCGCCATGATGAAGGACGTGTTTCTTTGTTTTAAGTCAGTCACTTTATTATATCTGGTATATGTAGGTACTACACCAGCGGTAATACAAATTATGAGCGCCAGCAAATAAAGAAAGTAAATAAAGAGGCAACAAAGCGTACTATAGCTCACGAATGTCACAGATCGACCGCATTCAATATCGCCGTTTTAATTTTAACTTTAATGAAAGAGAGAAAACATTTTTTCACGTAAAATGAAGCGCTTAAATGTAACTCAAGTAAACTAGTGCTATTGAACCTTATTGCAGTATTAAGAAAAATGTGAGCTTTTTCAAATCACTAGAGTCGATAGTGAGAACCCACCGCAGGCGTCCAAGTCATCGACCGCGGGGCACGACGCCCTCACAATTATTATGTAATAAAAAAATAATAACAAATGCGGCTTTGAAAACCACACACTTACGCTGAGATTACAAGGGAGTGAAGTCAGGGTTACGTGAGATGAGCTCTGATGCTTACTGACACTGTTGCAACTGAAGGTGTGAACTCTACGCTTGCATCTGCATCCGGTGAAATAGCGTAACTATAAATAGGTTAGGCATATTATTGCTCCTTACTCCTATTTGCGTTTATTATTGTCTTAAAGGTAGACAAGATGAAAAATACATATTTAAATATTTTTTTAAATGAACCTATAAGCACACAGAATAATTTATTTCTAGTTATTAAACTTGTTATAAATCATTATTTATTACATAATATTAATAATAGCATTGAATGTATTAAAGCTAAATATAGCCTTGTAGTGATATATTATTCATATACTGGCTTCAACTAATTTAAAACTTTCGTCGCTTTCAAAACAATGGATTAAAAATAATCAAAATAAAGGTGATAGTAAACCGCATAAAAGCTTTGAAATGAGTTAAATATAGCCTTTTTATTATGCATCCTTTTCCTGTGGCTCTTAGAAATTGTTCGGTAACTAGTTTTTCTGTGAGAACGATAGTTACTCACAAATAGCTGTCTATTAGCTTTAAACATGCATGCAATGGGGTTTCTTATCCTACTACTTGATTTTTTTGCTACCGATAATTATTAAACGGAAAATTTATATTTAGGCTTAATATTTCATTTAATAATTATTTTATCATATGATTTTTTATTGTTCTCAATATTATTTATCAATTTAAATACTGGTACCATTGTTTAAACGTCACCCGAGATATGTATTCCTGTATCTCTGAATTTGATGTTAACTTGAAACAATATAAGAAATGAATACATACATGATTTGTGTGATATTTTAATATTGAATAATAAATTAATGTTTAAAGTTCATTTGGTTATTAATTCCTCTATTTCGTTCCGCATCAGAGTTCAGGATTTAGGTCGATGAGCATTCTCTTATATGGTACCGACACCGTTCTCAGGCGTAACTCAATGCTACACTCGTCTATGGGAGCGTAGCATCATATTCCACTTTGTTGAAAGTCACACATTATAGGAAGTTACTTTTATGGACTCTTCATTAAATAAAAATTAAATAAAGAACTGACGACGGTTATTTTCCCTGACTGTCATTTTAAGACCTAATCAGTAATCAGCCTAACCTAGCGTATTTTCTAATCATGCAGGCATTCTTTTGTGGTATAATTATTCCTGACCATGTACACCCTCTGGGCTAGTATCAGACAGTGTCTGCGAAGTCACATGTTGGGCTGCTATAAAAGTAACTGTTTACCCTTTACTAATAGGAGTCAATAACTTAATGATATACAAATAAAAAATCAATTATTTTGTTAAACTAGCAAAAAGTGAATGGATAGTAAGTAAGAATGCCTCTATTCAGATGAGTTTCTGCTCGGGTGAATGACACAGAAAGAAATTTGGTAAAGAAACTTGCCAATTGCTTGTAAAAAGTATCAGACTGAGATAAACAGGCGGTAATATAAAAAAACATTTATATTTCACTTAGAAAAAACCGATTAACTTTAACGTCACAATATTTCTAATCATTTCATAGATAGTTATAATTAATTGTCTATAGAAATGATATGAAATGTAGATAATAATAATAAAAAAGAAAGCCTATTCCCATAAATTATAGCTCCACATAATTCCATGGGTCACTAGGCACGTTTGACCGTGCGACTTTATAATGTTCGAGTCATCAAACACGCTGCATGTAAATTAATACGCGCAGATCGATAAATTGATTTATTTCGATAAGACGATGTGTTGAATTTGATAAATTAATGTAGAAGTATCTAATTATTAATCAGTTACATACGATGAAATACAGTAGTTTATAATTGGTTAGTAACCTTTTCTTTTCAACCTTTTGAAACGGGAAAGTACTTTGCAGTTTTAATTTAAATATAGATACTAGAGAAACCATGACAAAGAAAATAAGAGCGCATGTGACTTATTTTGCTCATAAAATACTGTTCAAACTAGATGAGACAAATATCTTAAAAGAAGTAGCAAAACAATATATAGTCCTGACCCCAAACTAAGATATCCTATGTGTATCAATGTATCACAATTAAACCACATTAGCCCGGTGGGTTAAAATAAGAGTAACAGCGTTGTTGCTGGCGACTTCTCTATTATGTTTACCTCAATGCTCTGTAAATAGTCATTTACTATTTCGTTGTTGCTTTTTGACAAGATCGGGAGCAATCACAATGGGAGTCATTTTAAGGCTAGCAGTTGGCACATGCACTTTCTCGCGTACAATCCTACCTACAAGCTTAGTGGGTCAGTAAGCGACGTGCAAGCGTTGCGCGCGTGTTAGCGGGTGGCTTTGTGGCCAATTCATCACACTTTACAATGCTCTAATGTTTCTTCTCTTTTGACAAGTATGACTGAAACATCAGCGAAAGTTTTACTAAATATTCCAAATGAAAATAAACTACTGAAACTCTATTATTTAAACACTTAAATGGCTTAAAAGTGGTTAGATGTCTGCTAATTTTTAACCAAAGTTTATTAGTAATATTTGATTAAACTTAAACACAATAGTAAGCTACAAAATATTTTATATTAACATTTAACCTAGCCTTATTATTCACGCATAAAAAAGATTTGAGTACCCATTTACATACTAACATTATTTCAAAATGGATGAAAGTACCTATTTTACCATAAACGAGAGTTATTTAACAAAATAAAGAACGGAATGTAAAATATTCCGGATAGTTAACTGTTCACGAATAACGTTCGTTACTGATTCATATGTTCACCATGCTTCTACTTTAATATTCCGCTTGTTCGATTCTTAGTAAATACCTATTTTTATATCATATTGGAAATACGTATCGGTTTAAATCACAGCATTGAAGTAGAAAACGAATAATACTTACAAATCTAAGAGTTTGCAAATTTGTAACTCAGATTCTGTTTAATTGCATATTTGAATACATTTTAAACAAATAACAAAGAAATAAGTATTATTTAGTCACGGCTACTGGTCGCAGGAAATAGTTTCATAAAATAAATAACATAAACGCTATTAATACGTTAAAAGGTAAATGATCTTGTGAGAGACAATGTTGTTGTTCGCTGTAATAATTGCATTTAATTATAAATTGTTGGACACTTGTAAATTTATCAGCTGCTGTTTTGACGTTAGATAAAATTTACATTATACATATAAATGTATTTTACAATTTTAATAAACTTTTTGTTTATCTGTTGTCTATGTAACAGAATAACGCGCTAACCACTCTGCCATAGATTCTGTGAAATACATATACAATTATTTACTGTTCGATTTTTGTTACTAAACTAGTGTGGTTAGGAATAAGAAAATATACCTTACGCATATATAATGAATGATTAAATACAATATTTTTTTGTAACTAATTATTATCAGATGTTTAGTAGTTATATTAAAATGTGCTTTCACAATACAAATAACCCGTACGTACGTATGTAAAATATGGGTATGAAAGAACACAATATGAAATGCCGCTATTGAATTACACGCCTATTAACGTAACAACTGTAACTTAAGTGATATGAATAAATTACAATTTAATCAACCATAAACAATTTGTAGATTCGCGGATTAGCAAATATGTAAATCATTCATTCAGTGGAATTTAATTTTTTTTAAACTTATGTATTTCCCTTATTTTATATAATTGATAAAATTACTTATAAAGTTATTTCACAGTTTGTCATTTATTAAGATTTTCATGTAATGACTTTATCGGTTATCGATATCTGAAATGCATATGCCTTGCGAAGCCAACTGTCAACAATGGCATCAATAAATCAGCGTCACCTATTTCTCAGACACGTCACGGTAGTCGCGTCTGACTGACTCTTCGAGACTACAAATCATCCACAAATGACCATACAATTAATAGAAATGTTATATTGAGTTATTTTCGAAAGTAAAATTAGGTTATGATAAATTACTTATTATTACATTAATTTAACAAAGTGCTATCTATAATCATAAAAACTGAGCCGAAAGTAGGCCGGCCTTATAACAAAGTTATAAAAACTTATTTCAACTAATTGTGACAGAGATCCTGTTAGTAGCGTTGGTTCTTGGTAGAACAATTAATTTAAGAAAAAAGTATTATAATAGTTTTATTCAAGTAATTTAATGGGAATACTTATGATTATTGCATACAACGTAAAATGTCTTTGTGATATGGAGAGTGATATCGGCGTGTAAACGACACTTATGATCAATCAGTGGTCAATAAAGCGGAAAGAATGGACAATCATCGAATCTAGAGGTGTTATTACAGTAACTGTACAACGACCGCGTAATGAGTCGGAGCGAATCCGCACAAATAAAATGTGAAACATCGAAAACTATACGGAATTGAGCGACGCTTGTGGGTCGCGAGCGGATGGAGAGAGGGCACTGGGTCGAGGAAAGTATGAGCGCTGGTGGATGATGAGTTCACTGTTGTTTAATAACGTGAATCACAACGTAACATCCCATATAAATATATACACACGTGACATTTTTTAAGATAAGTAAAAATCGTAAATATTATTTTTAGTTAACACAAATTAAAATAAAATTAACTTCTATATGATATGTAGTTATTATATTATTGATTTGAATTAGATAGTTAAGCTATAATTAAATTTATTAAGTCCAATGTGTGTAAACTGTTACGTATATAAAGGTATAAAACTTGCTTGAGAACCGGCTTCTTTCGGGTCGATGACAGCGCCTAGTCTATACACGATCCCCTCCTTTAATCCTCGGGCAATATTTGTGCGCTATCTATGCAAATTGCAATAATGTTTCAGTTATTATTAGATAATAAATGGAATTTTCTGGTTTGCCAATTGTTTGCTATTACCGCCATTGTTCAAGGCAATTCCCACTCATAGAGATAAACAAGTAAGAAAAAAAGCGAACAAAAATTGGAAGCATTTTAAAACTAAATTACCTTAACTGTAATGATAGGTTAACATTTTCACTTTTCTAAAAGAAGACATCAAACAATTTAATTTATACGAGCAGCAGTTATATTAATTGTACTTGTTAAACATATGATATTTTATATAATATATAAAACAATAAGCGGATTAATGCAGTTTAAATTCAATTTAATATAAATTGATTGATTTTATTCGAATTACTTTATTTACCTATTAATTTTAAGATATTTCTCCCAACTACATAATTTATGCCCTCACAGTTTATGAGCAACATACGTCACGCACATTATTCTCTTTCAAATGTTATATATGAATAACATCATCGATCAATCAAAGTTTAATTAATGGATAAACAAAACAACTAATATTTAACTCAGCGGGGGCTTAAATAAATTACTGGACATAATATTAAGAAATTGAACAGCTAATAAAACTACAATTATCATAAACACGTGCTAAAATGTACTAAAGAGTTTTTGTTTGCAAAACAAATTATATGATTTACCATTCATTTTATAATTAACAACATTCAAATAAGGAGAGATGGCAAACATACATCAACGGACAATCATAACAAATTACAATGATAATTAATTACTCGATAAAGAGATCGATGTCTGTATATACGAGTATGTATGGAATGGGAAATGGAAAAAAGAATGGAGCAAGTACAGCATCCTCCGCGCCATAAGTAGAGCGATTCGTCATTTCGACACCCGCTCCCGGTCAAGGTCGCCTGCACTTGAAGCAAAAAAAAACGACTGAACTGGTTATGCGCCCACATGTACAATGTATATTTATACATTTTATAACTACAAGTATTATGAGATTATCGACAGTAAGTTTTTTTGCAAGTTACGGCCAGTGACGTTAAAGCGGTTTAAAGATTTACATAGGCCATTGCTCGCGTTGGTTTTTGTTTTCTTACAAGCTAGTTATACTAAGTTATTAACATACGTTTCTATAATTTAACACGGTTTTATACAAATATTAAGTCAAGTCTAGTATTAGATAAGAAATTATTCTAATTTAGTCCTATTCTTAAGGCAACATACATGCTTTTCAACATTTTTTAAAGTATTATAGTAAGTAAATTTCAAATAATAAATAACTAGAAGACTGTCTTTAAAAAAAAACTTATGTTTGCACTTAAAAGTCCACTTAAATTCTAGCATTATAATAAACTCCTCTCGGACCTTCTCATATGAATAGAAAACGCAACGGCTCAATCAAATTATAAAACCTGCAATTTACATTATTGTGAGGAACAACATAATTTGAATTAGTGGATTTGATTCGCATGAGTCTCTCACCCAATTACAGTCTGCAATCGCTATCTGCGTCGCTATTGGTACCTAGATGATAAAATGATTACTGTCATTATAGCTGAATTATACGTAGAAATGGCCAGTTATACCGACTACAAAGATATAGTAATAACTTTAAGCATACAAATTTGAACTTTGTCGTGCTGTGATAGAGTACAAGGAAGGCATAACAATTACTGTTATATTGTATGCATCCACGTGAGATACCTTTACCAGACTTGTCATTTCGTTTGGCTAGTCACCACAATTTTCCCTGCGCTTTTCATATTCATTAAATAATTTGATGACCTTTACCTATGACATGTAAAGAACTTTTATGATTATTTTTGTTATTCAATCGTTGATTGCTATCACATTGTTGCGCATAATCCAGTCTCGCCTCGGAGGTGGATTAAAACCTTTAAAGCTTAATTAGGAGAAGCGACGTCCAAGAGCCCTTAAGTGTTGTTTTTTTAATCCCTTCATTATTCCTAATTGCTTTTTTATGATCACCTTATTTAGGTTTAAGTATTTGTTTTATAACACTTCTACTATTGGTATTTAATCGTTAACATTTTCTCGTCTGAAATATTTTCCAATAAGAATACCAACACGTTATTTTTACCGCGACGATTACACGAAAGAGCATTGCGTCCAGCTTGTCCTTTAATAAATTGCCGTGTAGAACTAGAATGTTTGTATCCATGATTTTATCATAAACGAGATATCTAGCGAACGATAGAACCTTTAAGGCAATCTTGATTTATATCGGGAGCTGTTTTTATAGAATACGATGTAATTTATTTCTGAACTGGTAATACCTATGGTTAGAGAATAAAGCTCATTCTTGCATGTTTGGATAAGCTATAAGCTGACGAGTTTGTAAAATATATTAATCATACCTTACAGACTATTGAAATGACTTATGGTCATCTATTAATTATTACACTAGCATTTTATTCTGAACTTTATTTAGCTATTCTTCAACGTTTCGTAAAGGACTACTATTGTTTTTGACCTGTATATAAATTGCTAATAACCCATTATTAATTAGTATAAGACGTACCTGAGTTCGCAGTGTTCTATTTCTTAGTTTTCTCAAAGATGATGTTCTAAACACGTAAAGTAAAACTGTTCCGGTGACACTACCGTTTCCCAAGTAACACTGTTGCGCGGATCGTTTGTGCGTGACACGAGCACCAAGGTAGCTGGAAACGCGGGGCACTGAGCGCGAGTGTAGGGCGCATACAACCGCAAAGAGTACGCGGACTGCGACGACTCTCAAACCGAATGAAATGGTGAAGAAGACGCCACGGTCTTATATAGACGTGACCGTAACCTGACGCCGGATAACGGACTCGTGCCGGTAACATCGCTAAACAAAAGCGGACCCTCCGGCGCACGCGCAGGCTTTATTTTCCTCTACTATTGTCTCACCGGAACAGATAGATCGAATTTTCAATAAACCGCCTGGAGCTGAAGACTGCAATTTGCCAGTACTAGCTCTAATGTTAGATGTCCTAAGTCCAGAAAAGACGACAGGGCAACGGCATTCTGAATTGACCAGAAAATCAACACCAAAGCGACAACATTCCTGCGCGAAAACCGTGATCGATCAAGCGTATGATAGACCGTTTAGTATTGGATAGTAACATTCATCTCAGCTATCGACTAACATAAGTAATTGTCCTGATAAGAAAATTAAATAAAAAATTCCTTATTCATAAGGAAGTCATACTTTACAACGTATGACAATGAATTTTTCCCACAATGGTGTTTTACGAGCGAGATAACTTTAAGTTGTCGGCTCAAGGAAAGTTTATTAAACTGCACCTATTTTTAAAATAATTAAGCATATTTTCACTTCTAAAACATTATATTCAAAGACACGCAAAACTATTAATAGATTATTATAAAATATATCTGCGAATTAAGTAGATAATAACATATGTATTTGTCTTCTTTCGCTTCCGTATACTATCATTATCAATAGAGTTAATGACTCCGAAACCAATAAAAACAAATGTTTGACTTAAAACTTATTTTTAATTCACTTCCTGCGGTTCACCAAAGGAGGATTTAAGGCCATTCTTGAGCAGAAAACAAAGCAGTGAAAGTTAATGTGTTGATTCGAATCGCCACTCGTTACTTGCACGATGAAAATCTTAAATTGCACCTTACACACAAGGCATCGGTCTATTCTTATTTTACACTGAGATTCAATTACTCGGAACCACCTCGACTGCAGATGAGGCAGTCAGACTCCTAATGGTTGGTAATGAGTAGATGCTTTTTTCTTTTTGTTTCGTGAGAGTAAATTATCAATACATATTTACATTTTTTCCACGATAACTGAAGTTATAAAATGACCTGAATAAAAAGTAACTGTTTCAGTTATGTGCTATAAACGTAAGCTGGTATAAAATTTGGAGTAACTCAACAATTGAAATAAATGCTTACACGTTCTCGCGTTTACACGAACAGAGTACTATAAACCAAACTACTAACTGGCTTTCCAGACATCAAATTGCGAGACAAGTGGGTCAAAATTTTATTACTAGCAGCTACTAATAACAGCTGGTAACCAGAAACAGTTTGGTTATTAAATATTATATTTAATGTCAAAAATTAAACTTTGTTGAAAAATCATAATTACATATTCAGCGTTAAGATTCTCTTTGTAATCTATAACTTTCAAAGATGTATACAATGTCGATTGTAAACTTCATTGATAATGTCATAGTAGTATTAAATTAATAAATAAAAAAATACTTGGAAATAAAATTAAATGGAAGCTTTCATTAAAAAATGACAGTTTGATTGCAGTGAACGAATTTAGCTGACATCGCATCTTGATACAATTACATCTATTTCACTTCACTTTCATATGCTTTTTATTTAGCCGTAGTTGTTGATGTTTTTGCGAGAAGACCGCGGGTCATCAATAGATCTAGGTCGGGCGCTAGAACTTTGATAATACATAGCACTTTTACTTCCCAGTGAGATCAGACGATTATTAATTTTACATTAGACCATGCTGTGCTCATGTTAACCACTTATTTGTCTTGTTTTTTAATTACAAGTCTAAGCCTTCGGGTAGATTTTAATTTCAAGTCATTTTATTGTAGCTTCAGAGAATTATACATTTTTAATTTATTTATTGCTTTATTCCAATTGAAAAGTAAATTATTTAATTATATGCATATTGCGAATGTATTGCGATATGATGTTATTAGGTATCTACGAATAACTAATAGATATAGGAACTATAATTTTCGTAATGATGAGTGGCTTAATCTGTGCAATATAGGGTGATAGTAACGATACTGCAGAACGCGCATGCGTCGCCTAATCACCTCGTAACGGTTGCAAACTGTAAAGCTCGCCACGGGCCGCGCACCGCGTGCTAAATTTGCCGAAACACTCTAGCGGGAAAATCTTAAATCGTTTTAATGCGTGTCGATGCCCGCCTATAACTGAAAAACAGTCAAACTATGTCTAAGCATACGATTCTTATATAACAGTTTTACGGCTTAAGTATTTTAGTCCCAACACAATTATAAATGTGAAATAATTCTTGAGAAAATAATGGGCTTGTTTATGAACGTAGCTAAACTTAAAATAAGCAATAAAATATAATTAATAAAGCAGTTATGAGAATTCAAGGAATTTGCAAAACTAAGATATGTCGTAGTTTGACTTTTACACAAATCAATATAATAATAACATAAATTTTCATTAATTAGCTGAATACACTGTGAAGAAATTATAATAACTACTTTAAACAAACTATATTACTGATATTCATTCATGAGTAAACTGTTAGACATTAAATGTCAAATCACTGCACTGCGGTTTTGCGGATTTTGTACTCGGCTGTGTCCCAAATTAAAAATATGCAGTTACGCATATCTAAAGCTTTATTTACGAGTAGTTGTTTACAAGAAGGTTTTAATTTTAAACAACAAAAAGAAACCAAATTAGGCGTAGACACTCAAGACGCTGTAACTACTTAAAATAACCGTATATCTTTTTATAAATATTCCCGCAATATATCCTAATAGAAATACGTAATAACTAATTATATAATTATACAAAAAATTGATCGATGTTAGGCTTACATACACGCAAATATTGATCTAGGATTAATTATACTTGAAACAATAGCGTTTCCCGCGTTCTGCTGTACTGTAACATCAATTATCTAGTCATTATTGTTTTATGTAAAGCAATTCTCCTCTGCATATTTAGTTCATTTGGGTCGCGTAAATCTTTACGGGACTATCACGCCTACGCTTTTAAATATAAGCAGGTTATCTTGAAATATGTATCACGAACTTTCATGTTACTTGACCTTATACAGAGTGGTTTTGCCCGGCATATGACTATACTACGCCTGATGTTAAGCTAGAATGCGGCCCATGGGTGGAGGCAACTGTTACCACAGAGATATGTCTGCAAGCGGCATTTTCTCTGCTATGCCAAATTGAAAAGAAACTTGTATGCACGGTGGAGATTAATATTACCTACTTGCTACTTTCAAGTTAGTCTTGATACAAATAGGTTACACCGTGACGGGAAATTGGGCTAATAGCCATCGTCAATCTTCCTAGAATATGGCCAATATTTTCAGTAAATATTGGTCGTATTCTAAAGTAAATTTTATCAATATGATTGGTGTTAGAACTTTTATGACAAAAAACCTTCAAGTGTCCAACTTTTATATTAGCTTGAAGACGAGTAAATTTTTTTTTACTAACGTACGTCGATATAGCAGGTCAAATTTGCTTTTCCACTGTTAAATTTCTAGAGTCTTTTAAACACATGTCCTAGATATCTATTTTCTTTATTAAACAATTGTAAAGAAATGAGTCAAGCAAAAGTTAATTGAAACATTGGCCTACTGGTTTGACGGACTCGAGTTTCTTTTATCGAGAACTACATTTATTTCCTTCTACACATATATTTATTAAACCTTTGCCTTTAAACGTATTTAAATAAAATTTGTTAAAATGATCAAAATCGTAGATAAATTTGCAGTGGCAGCACAAGAAATACATGGATCCCTATTCATTGTTTATGCTTGTTTGAAATATTTGGGAACCTCGTTTGATAATACTCCAAAAACTTTTATAAAATATTTGGGGCATAAGATTTTATTTTCTATTTTCGTTTTCACAATCTGTTATCATACATTTAGTGATTTCATGTATATCCTGGATGTAGTGCAAAAGGATCCTAAATTTGAGAATATCATCCCTTACATACATTTGGTGGCATATGGATTTCAAAGCAAGTCTTTAACATTACATTGTAATACCACATATTTTTATTACCACATTTAACCATTTCCTTAATTTTTGCGTTAGGTATTGTAAAACTGTATACAATATGGTCAAAACGCCTCATATTTGGTAAACTAATTCGTAATCTTATTGAGCTGTGGTCCATGACTCTATTGGATACACTTGAATGTCAAACAATGAAGGAAGGCAGACTTAAACTTCTGCGCATACAACATATTTGTGAGTACTAAAGTAACACTTATGACTTCTTAAATGACGTTAAAATGACTAATTAATTTCGTCAGTCCATAACCCGTATACGGAGACTTTATGCATACAAGACGTATCTGGTTAGTATCACATTGTAGCAACTTCAGCAATTCGCAGTTGATTTACATTTACTAAAGGTTCTTAGAATGCGAGCAATTTATGGCATGTGTTTTAAAAATGTCTCGCGTCCGGCAGGGGTGACTAACAACCAATATTAAAGCGCCATTTAATATCTTTTAGTTTCAAAACTTTGCTTTACTAAACTCTCGACTATACTTGATCAGGTTTAATATAAAGTCTAAATTCCTTTAGAATATAATTATATTATTTTTATTATACCAATTACAGGGTTTTCCTTCATGAATATTTGTGGATTAGTATTCTACAGTTTGTCCCCGATAATTGTTCATTTCTATAAAAGCTATAGAGGTATAGAAAGCAAAATCGGGTTTATATGGGCATGTTGGTATCCCTTTGACAAACACAAACCCATTGCGCATGTTATTGTGTATTTCTTTGAAATATTTGTTGGTATGTATTTTTAATAATTCTATGAACTTCTATAAATATTCACTTACTTTCTTATTAATATTTATTTCAGGCTACACATGCGATTTAATAACAATAACAAGTGAACTCATGTTTACATCAATGGCAAATCATATTAATATTCTATTAAGGGCTCTTCATATGAGGCTACGTGCTCTGGGAAGTGTGAAAGGACACGATTATTACAGAGAAGTCATTGATAATGTTAAACTACATCAACGGATAATGACGTAAGATGTTTATAATAAATTAACTTTAATTTTTGGGCTTAATATAGAAAAAATAATCTTTTATACACACATCCTGTGCGATTGTGAACTCTATAGAACTCCATCTTTCTCCATCATACCTTGATGACGTATACACAAAAAATACAATTCAATTAAAAGACATGAACTGAATCTCATCATGCCGCTTTTACAAAATAAGATCGGCGATCTCTCATCCGACGCACTCTCCACTCGTTAACCGGTCAACATGCAACATCCCACTATCAGTCGGTCTACAATATCAAATTTAAAAATGTCTTCTACAACACTTTTCGTCAACTCTTAGGACTAGTTCTGTAGATAGAGCATGATTATATCTAGAGTTTTGTATTTTTGAGTTAATAAAGATTATTTATTATTATTGTTATTTCCTTGCAGTTTTTCAAAGGATGTAGAAGATAATTTTTGCCTAATGAATTTGAGTATAGTGGTTATGAGTTCGATTAGTATTTGCTGCTTATTATTTATTAGTGTTGTAGGTATTTTTTATTCTAATATTGTTGTGAATTTTTAACTTAATAAACTTAAAAAAATATAAATTTTATTACAGCTTATAGAACCAGTTTTTTTTATTCATCATAAAATTTATTTAGTGGCTTACATAATACATGTTTTTATGTTATGTTGGTATGCTGACAATGTGTATAATGCAGTGAGTATTGTTAGTTTGAGCAGTAGTTTTTGTTATACGACGTTTAGAAATCTTTATAAGTTACTTATTAAATTATTATTAAATTTAATTGCGATTGAATAATATTTTTTTACAGAATGCTCAAGTAGCAATTGCAGCATACGAATGCAAGTGGTATAATTTGGATCCTCGGTCGCAAAGAATTTTGACACTTATTATTTGCCGGTACGTGTCTCTTATTGTTACATATATTTTAATTATACTAATTCCTATTGTAAAACAAATTTTCAGATCACAAAAACCGTTAGGTTTTACAGCAATGAAATTTACAATAATTACATTAGTTACTTACAGTACGGTGAGTAAAAACGTATTTTAAATAAAGTATAAAATCTAAAAATATTAAAATATGTTACAGATAATGTCCAGATCATATTCGTACTTCACTCTTTTATGCACAATGTATACGAAACCGAAAACCGGTGAAGTTTAGTAGAGTATTTTTGGCTGTTTTCATTATAATTTTTAGATCTAGTTAAATCAATAAATAATTCATTTATATACCATAGTTTTATTCATCTGAAAACATATTTAAAAAAGAACTATCAATCAACTGTCAATTTAGAAATGTATGAATTCTATAAGAAGTATGCATGGGATATATAAGAATCATATTTCATTGTAGAGAATTGTTAATATTTCGTCGTGAGTTAGAATGTTTTGGCGTAAGGGCAAAAAAGATGTTTCGCCTCCTGGTAGTCCCAAATCATTATTGTCATACTCAATGGAAAATAAAAGTTTACCTAATGCTCCAAAATCACCTAAGAAAAAATCAAAACTAAAGTTAAAGAAACACAATTTTTCACTTCTGAGTGAAAACCGAAAGGAAAAGAAACGGCGCCAAAGAATTTCCCCAGATATAAAACGAACTAAAAATAAAAAGAGGAGTAAATCTCCAGAATCTAGTTTAAAAGAGAAAGTCAAAAAAGAAGAATTAGCTAAAAGTCCTGGATCAAGTATATCACCTAAGAATAGTAAAAATGATAATGAGTTAGTAGGTACCGCCCCTTCACAAATACATGAGCCAATCATCATTGAGTCAAAAAATGAAGAACCAAAACCTGCTTTAGTTAAAAAAACAACCATACAGAACTCCAAGAAAAAACCTAAGAAAGAGAAAAAAAGAAAGAACAATCTTAGTTCAGCAACACTTGTATCCAAATATCAACAAACTGAGTCTTCTGGATCTGATTCTGATTCAAAAAAAACCGACGATGATCAACCTCTATTGCCTAACAAAATGGAGATTCCTAAAAAAGAGAAAATAGAGAAAAAAGCAAAAATTAAAGATAAACCTAAAAAACCTAAGCAAACAAAACTATATAAGAAAATTGAAATTGTAAGGATACAGTTTTTATCTACAACCGCATTAGTGGAAATTTAAACATTGAAGCGCATTGCTTTTAGGAATCTGACGAAGATAACCTGGCTAAACCCGCAAACATCATACACCTTCCAAAACTAAGTGAGTCTGAAGTTGAATTTTTAGAATTGGTTACTAATGATGATATAAAAGGTGTAAAATCACATCTATCTAGTCACCCTGGCTTGAATGTAAACTGTGCTAACTTTCAGGTAATAAAAATAGGTAATAATGTAAGTAGTATTTGACATAGCTATATATACTAAACAAAATATATAATTAAAGGGTGTATCAGCACTTCACTTGGCAGTTCAAAATGGAAATGAAGAAATGGTTGAATTTCTTTTGGCCCAACCAAATATTGATATTAGTGATAATGTATTGCATGCAGTGAAAGAAAATAAATCAAAAATTTTAGGTTTTAAAAACGTAAATTAATTATAATATTTCATTATTCGCGCACATATTGACATATATTTGGATTTCAGTAATGTTATTAGATGCCCAAAAGAATATATCACCAGGTTTAGAGTTCGCTGGTGCAAGCCATTCAACAGACTTTCCTGACCACGTGACACCATTAATATTGGCAGCTCAGGAAGGCAATTATGAAATTGTCGAATTACTGGTATCAAGGGGTCATACTATAGCGAGACCTCATCAACCAAACTGTTTGTGTGCTGATTGCACGTAAGTCATAACTAATTGTATTACATAAAAAGGTAGCGGTTCTATCAAATATACTACATTACTTTCTTTCAGGGCTTCTCTTGCCAAAGATGATCAATTAGATACTTGTACTACTCGACTTTCAATATACCAAGCTATAGCATCTCCAGCATATTTAGTTCACGCTTCTTCAGATCCTATTCTGTCAGCTTTTCGTCTAACAGCTGAACTAACAGATAATGCAAATGCTTATCGACAACTATCTGCGGCCTACCTTGAATTAAAGAATCGAGTCAGTGCTTTTGCTGTGGATCTAATAGGTTACTTTTAACATTCTTTTCATAAGAAAAAATGTAAAAATTATTGTCAGTCTATAATACAAGGTCATCGGTCACAGGGTGTTGCCGTACCTCACAAGAAGTTGAAGTTTTGTTAAAGCAAAATGCTGGGACACGAGGTCGTCGTTACTTCGTTCTTCCCCGATTGTTAATGGCTGTTGATTATAAGCAAAAGGAATTCGTGGCTCATCCGAATACACAGCAAGTACGTGGTTATTTTTAAATGATATTTGTACTGTAAAAACCATGGAAAGAAAATCTCTTAAAAAATTATACTACCGTGTAATTGAGCTCGAGAGCATCCGTGTACAATAACACTTAAAACAAAATGATTGCGTAATTAACTATTTACAGGTACTAGAATCATACTGGATGGGAAATTGGTATAGTTGGCGAAGTAAAAAACCAATCAAAAAGGCACTCATTGTTTTAACAAGGGTTTTTATTACGCCTTTAATTTTAGTCATGTCTCTGGTTAGTTAAGTAATTAGACACTAAGAATATTTGCAAGTATTTTCAGCTTTCGTCTTCGTAACATTTTAGGTTTTGCCAAATAGCCGCTTACTAAAGCATTGGAAAATACCATTAAATAAACTTATAACGCATGCAGCGGCGTATGTACTGTTTCTTATTATTATATTTTATATTTCCAATCAAGATAGAAGCGAAGAAAGAAGAGGGCCACCGAATACTGGCAAGTGAATTTATAATGTGCGACCATGCCACGTTGGTATTGACATGGATTCGCATTCAATAAACCCCCTTGATTGAATCTTCCAAACATATGCATGTTCGCCCCTTAGGTGCAGAACCACTGCTAATCCTTTATGTGTTAGGATACATTTGGTCATCGGCACGCATGTGCGTGATGCAAGGACCAAGGCGTTACTTCAGCGAACTGTGGAATTGGGGTGAAATTATTATGCTTATATTATTTGGAGTCACTTTTATATTTTGGATGGCAGCTGCTATAGATTGTCAAATTAATGAGAAAGAAGAGTTAGGTAAAAAAAACTAAATGAAATAATTAAAAGAAAGATCTGTATTCTATAAATGTAGAATTTCCTTTTACAGAACGCAAATATTGGAATCAGTATGATCCTATATTATTGGCTGAAGGGACATTTTGTTTAGCCACAATTTGTGCTTACTTTCGTTTAATGTATTTATGTCAATTAAACTATCATTTGGGACCTTTACAGGTATATATAAAAGTATTTTTAAAAAAATGTTATAATAAAGAACCTAGTAAAAATACTTATATGTTTAGGTTTCACTTGGAAAAATGACAGTAGACATTTTTAAATACATAACAATATTTGCAATTCTTTTGTTGTCTTTCGGCGCTGGACTTTCTCGCTTTTATCAGTATTACGATGGAATGGTTTATGAAGATGAATTTGGAATGAAAACTGTTCAAGTATGACTTTTATACGATAAGAAAAGCATTATATGATGTAATATACACAACCATTTTACTAAAGTATATTTATATTTCAGGTATCATCATTCACAAGTATATCAGATACATTAAATACATTATTCTGGGCTATATTTTGTATGGCTCCATTAGAAAGCGCTGATGTTATAATAGAAAATAGTAAAGATCCAAACAATCCTAAAGAAGAATTAGAAAACCATCATAAATTTACTGAAAAGATCGGATATTTTTGTTTTGCATGTTAGTTTATTTACATGTATTTTTTATTAACTGATTGAAACAAGAAACTTTTCCATGTTTATTATCGCATATTTTCTTTAGGTTTCGAAGTAATGTCAGTAATAGTAGTTCTAAACATGCTCATAGCAACAATGTCAAATACATTTCAAAGAGTAATCGACAACGTCGCTATTGAATGGACTTTTGGTAAAACTGAGGTTAGGCCACCAGATTTATCAAATATTACAATTATTATTTTAATTTCTTGAAAATTAAACACAAAACTTTCATCTTTAACGCCTAAAACAAAAAAAAAACTATTAGGATAAATTCCATTATTTATAGGGCTTCTTATACATGTGTATATTGATTCTCCTATATATTGAAATCAGGTGTAGGTACGCTCTCGTTATTAAACAGGTAATTTTAGGTATACGTAGACTATATGTCGCAGACAACTTTACCGTCGCCATACAATTTAATACCAACAGCCTCAGGAATGAAGAGTATACTAGAATGGTTTCGTGTTGTAATTAGAAATCCACCTGGACTGTATGCACGTTGGTCGCCATCCTATTGTTGTTATATTGTAAGTTTACCTACAAATAATGCATGAATGTGGAATGTAGAGCACCCCCGTCGCACGTTTTAACCGCCAATATTTAATGTGTTTGTGTGATTTTATTTATTCATTATGCATCATGTTACGTCTATCCCTCCTATTTTTAAATGACTGCATCTATTTATGTACTTAGTGAAAATTGTTTACTATGTCAATCTGTGTATCTATTATACACTATATCTGTAAACAAATATAAGAACCGCATATTGGAGTGGTGTTTACGTCTCAATGAAAATCATTGGTGTCAAGTGAACAAAGGTATATTGATAACAGTCGAAAACTTTGTGAGATTTGAAAAAAGTAAATCTTGTCGAGATTACGATGTAAAAGCTTTTTATCAAAATAAAGTATAACCTATATTAATCGGGAACAGTATTCCTCTTTATTAGTAAAATTTATTCTTAGAAACAACTGAAGTTTCAGAGATAACTTCCTACAATCGACTTGTAAAGAAAATAGATGAAATAAAATTATTAATTTCGTTAATTTTGTTGTTTTTCTTATAGGAACGCGACGTAGAAGCAAATATACAAAAAGAATATCCTACTTTAATGTCATTATTAATACAAAGATACTTTAGGGAGAAAAAAGCATCGACAGGCGGAGTAGAGAATGAAATCGAATCATTAAAAAGGGAATTCATATCTTTGAAGAATACAATTGAAAATAAAATAGAAAAAAATTGAGCTAAGTTTATTGTATTGATTTATTAATAAAAAGCAATGAAATGAAACTTGTTTTAATGTTTAAACAATAGTCCAACATGTATTCATATTTATTAAATTCCAACTTTGTGGTTCTTGTTAACTTATGACAGGCGCCTTCAAGAAAATAAAACTTTAATAAAAAGCTGTTCAAACTATCAAACAATATTAAACCTTGTATTAAATTCTTAAAATACTTTAAGCCTTTAGGAAAGGAAATTAAAATATTAAGGTTTCTAAAATAAAATAAATAATGTAATATATTTATTTAATATAATCTTAACAATAGCATGTCAGTGCTTGAATTTAGATGTTCGAGCCTACGCTTCACCCACTTTAAGATAACCCCCAGAATTTCACACCGATTGGCGGTCTCGGGAAGTTTACAATGCTTCATATGAGGTCCTAGGTTCTTCTAGGTTTCAGCCTAGCTTGACCCACGAAATTTAGCCGTCTTGCCAGCTTTGAGAGTACTGACTAACCAATACACGCCAGCGTAGATCGTTGACACCGTCGCCATGCGGCGGACGATGAAAGCTCAATAGCAGAGATGAAAACGCACTGCATCTGGGTGAAATTCTGAGGGGTTATCTCAGTGGATCAAGGTACAGCTGAAGCCTAAATATCCGTTTTCTGCCCTTAACGGGGGGAAAACGGTACTATTAATATGAATATAAACACTATTACTAACATACAAATGACTTTGTTCTGGAACATTTTGTGGAATTATTTCTCACAAGTCTCATGTCACATCCTCACGTGGAATTTTCCTGCTTTTGTGATGTATTTGACTCCCTTAAAAGGTTTATAGTTAGCACCATACATGTCCAGTCGACTAACTCTTAAACCACTTACAGCCATTTGATGAATATTAAAATGAACGTTAATACTTGGATTTGCTACACTCGTATCTGCGCCTTGTGCTACTGATATCTGAAGCAATATAGGAAAAAAAATGTTTTTGCTGCTGTGTAAGAGAGGTGCTAACTGCTCAGAAAAAGATTTGATTCATTTTTTGTAAACACTGTTAGTTTCAAAAGATAGAAAGAAGTAGAAATACAGAAGTAGACACATCTTAATTTTATAAAGAAAAAAAAATTGAGCCCCAAGAAGATTGTAAGGAGGTGGTAATTCTAGAAATATTGTGGTCACCCTCTGGTTCACATTTTTTTTTTGCCTGTTTAACACAGAAATAGATTTAAAGAAATAGTTACTATGTAATATTTTTTAAAGTAACGCTACTTACAGATCCTTTAATATTGGGTAATTTAGGTAATTCAATCCGTCCAATTTCCCACAACAAAATCTTAGTGACTGGGTCATATGAATATTTTCCTTGGTTTGTAGTTAGTGAACAATTTAACATACATTTTGGCATACATATTTCTAATGCAACATCTAAAACGAAATAATTCACTTATTACTACAAATGTTTTTTTTTCTTTTTGTTATTGTTAAGCAAAAGATATTACATGGATACAGTGTGAAAGCAACGTTAACAAGTTACTTACTTTCCAAAGCGCGCCCCATAGTCTGTTTAGGACCTACAATTATGTCCAATCTGCCATGATCACCGTTTGTACGCAAACTCATATTGTGTCGAACATACAAAGGTATTGCGACCACACTCTGCGACCCAATGTGGTAGGACATAAGACGAAAGTTACCATCAGGTGGAATGAACGCTAAGATCTTTTCAGACTGAAAAATTAACACTTATTTGAAGCATTGCAAAACTAGTATAACATGTGTTGACATTTGTTGTTACTTGACAAGAAAATTTTGTACAAGTAAAATAATAAAAATGTATCTGCTCACCTCCCATCTCTTAAATCGTACGCAGGGATGAAACGAGACATCATCAAACAGCCTCGGATTTACAAAAGTCAAAGTTAGATCTGGCATTCCACTCAATTTAATACAACAATCAATCTAAAAATATAAAGTAAATTATTTCTTATACTGTGATAAGATTTCATAATAAACAATAAAGGCTATTGTGTTTACATCTTATTTCTTATGTAAAAATGTTGATCTCAATAAGTCCATACTTGTAAAGATAAATGCAAGCTTACAAACATGTGTATCACATAATAGTATATACTAACATATCCTTGAATTTCTGCAGATATGGTAACACCGCTTTTGTCAATAATAGCATCAACTTCTTCCACGATATCAAAGTAAGCTTCATTGTTTGCATATTTCACTTCAGATCGACGCCACGGCACATTTGACAATTGGCCCGAAGGTAGAGTTGAGGATACACTATATATATATATAAATACTTTTAATAACTAAAAATAAATATAAATCGAAAATAAATAAAAAAACTAGAAACAAGTTTCAAATTTAAAAACATTTTGATATAAAAGTTCAAGATTCATCAAATTTGTATTATTGAAAAAATTTTACAACCCACGAGCTTACATCCTGATACATGAGAAACCATTTGATTGATAATTTATGAGAGGACAAATCATTGCATTATTAATGTAAAGAAAATGCCTCTTATAATGAATATCATCATTTATTAATATATAAACTTTACTTACTTGGACTTCCCGGTAACTGTATTAGCAATAGTTCTTAAAATATTTGGTGGTTTAATAAGCTCCTTCAAAATATTACTCTCTGTCGCCAATGGGAAGCCATTGTCCAGCATTTCATCTAACAACTAATACAAAAACAATTATTGCTCTGTTTAGTAATAAAATTTGTTATTATTAAAGTAAATAAGAGAATCACCTCATAAAAGACAACATAATTTTCTTTAATAATAGTTTCCGTGCATTCTGAGAAGTAATCCTGTAAAATACCATTTGATAATTTTAAATTTTTCTTAAAAAAAATCTATATTCCAAATTAAGATCACCAATGACCAAATTGATTAATAATTAGTGTATACCTATGTAACTTTTTTTGTAACATATATTTTAGTCCCTCAATGCCTTTGATACAAACCCTAGCGCTGGTGTTACAAAATAAAATTACTATATTACCTGGAATGTATCAACAACTCTGTGTAAAAATTCAATAACAAATAAGGGTGATATTTCTTGCTTGCAAACTGCTACGAGAGCTACACCCCCTTTTTGTATAGATATTAAATAATGATGTGGCGCTGCAAGGACTGGAGGAACATCCTAAAATAGTTAATTTTCTAATGTGTTATTATTATCACTAAAACTAAGAACATGGCATCATTAATCTTTAAATTGTAATTGAGCATAATAATTTTGTACCTACATTAGGGGAAGCTCTTTGCGCTTCCAAATAATAATCACACACTGATCTTGGTATAACACTACGCCAGTGTTTCTCAAGGAATACATCTCTGAAAGTAAATATTATTAAAATAATTTATGGATACAATTTCATCAAATCTAATTAACAGAAACCACTTACCCGGAGGAGTTAATAATAAATAAACTATGTATCATATCGATCACTGAATTTATTTATATAAAAAAGTAATACTCAAATTATAATTTAAACTTAAATACCTTTGCGACTTAAAACAATAAAGAGAAAACAAAATATACGACCACTTCAATAAACCAGCCAGCTGGCAACTTATAAACTGACATTTTTTACATCAAGACCAAGGCATCCAACACATACGACAATTTGTTAATTTATATGTTTGTGATTTTTTATTGTGTGTAAAATTAGTTAAATTATGTTGTTTTATTAACATCAAAACATCATAATTTACAATATTGTTGTTACTGTAATTTATATAGGTATATAATAAACATATTCTCAGAATTTAATTTCTACAATCCTTGGCCAATATGCACAGAATTTTAACACTATTTTAAAATGTAATAGGAGATTTCACATTCATCTTGATAAGAATGACGAGTCCAAGACTTTCATAATAATATAATATGGTTTAATCCAGATTCCCCTATAATTTAAACTATACCTATCATCCCCTATTAGCACAATAAGATGTAACACGGGCGTAGACAGGTTTTAGTTTGGAGGGGCTCAAAAAAATAAAATGACAAAGTTACCGAATATGATCAAATAATCGACGCTTGCGAGGTGATAGGAAATCCAAGCATTATTTTAGTGTAGGAATAGTAATGAGATATGCCACACTCCTGCTTTTAATTTAATTTCATGAATGTTAGTATCTAACCCATGTGGTGTAAATAATTTAAAAAAGAAAAGAATAATATAGATTTTACATTTATTTAGGTTTTTAAATTTGTATTAACGGTTAGACTTAGCCACTCTCTCAAGTTCGTCCTTCTTCTTAATGGCATAAGAGTTGGATGAACCCTTAGCTGCGTTAATTAGTTCATCGGCAACACACTCTGCAATTGTTTTAATGTTTCTGAATGCTGCTTCACGGGCACCAGTGCACAGTAGCCAAATAGCCTGGTTAACACGGCGAAGTGGAGAGACATCAACTGCTTGACGACGTACAGTACCAGCACGTCCAATTCTAGTAGAGTCTTCACGAGGTCCAGAGTTAATAATTGCAGTGACCAGCACTTGAAGAGGATTTTCCCCAGTTAGAAGATGGATTATTTCAAAAGCGTGTTTGACGATGCGCACGGCCATCAGCTTCTTGCCGTTGTTGCGTCCATGCATCATAAGAGAATTTGTCAGACGCTCGACAATTGGGCACTGAGCTTTACGAAAACGCTTATGAGCATATCGACCGGCAGAGTGGGGTAGATATTTAGCGTACTTCTCTTTTACAGAGATGTAATCCTGAAGTGACATGTCCGATACTTGAACATCATAACAGCTCCACCTTCCAAAAAGTTTAATTTCGGGAATATCTGAAGCTATGGGCAGGGGCATTGTGTCGACAGCCATGCTGCCGCCTTCCATGTCATCATTCCAGTTTTCTTCCGCCATCGTGTGAGTCTAAAACCAATTACTTAAGATCAATATACGTACTTTAACAAAAAACACCTAATGAAAACTCAACATCAACATATTTACTTACTTTTCTCACAAAAATGCGATTATAACCTCGCGTTGTCAACTACCACGGGTAAAAGGAGGATATACGTGCTACGTCAAAGTTGGTCAAACTGATAAGTGTTGCTACGTAAAAATATCTAACGAAGTATTGACCACTTATTTAATCATTACTTAGTTTAATCATTAGTGAAAATGGTAGCAATCTTAATAAAAATATATCTAATTTAACGAAATACATATAAACACACATTTACATATTGTACATAAATTAAATCATTATTAAATCAAAAAATGTTTAGCCAAGAGGAGTCAAATTTTATAATTACCATAGACAACTAGTAAGTGTTTATTGGTATTGTTTCTGAATAATGAAACTTGCAACTGCAAGTCTACATTTACGTTCATAAAGTCGCTCACGGTTTTGATTTATGTAAATCTGTAATTTACAAAATATATTTTGAAATATCAAAAAATATACAGTTATTTATTTTAGCTTTTGACATACAATTTTCCGATTTTTATTTGATATATATTTAAATAAATATATTTTTCTTTTATTTATGCAGTAGTCATATAAACACTAATCGGTGAAGCGGTGATTTGAAGTCGTGAACTTGGTTTTAAACAAGGCTTATTTTATATCGTTATAGTGACGATTTAATTTATTCTCAACACTGTTTTAAAAAGTATAATTATTGTGTCTCTCTCTATAAAATTGTACTTTTAGTGTAAAGAAGTAGGGTTATCAGCTGGTGAGCAAAGTTCGAAATGGCTGCTCTAAAGAATACTTCTAAAAATATAAATATGCTCTCATTTCTATCTCCCAAATATCTCCCCCAGATTAGTGTAAGTAGAAATTTAAATTTGCAAGAATACCATAGCAAAGATTTATTAAGAAAGCATCAAGTAACTATTCAAGATTTTCGTATGCTGGATTCGCAATTGGATACTGGATCGCTCTCCGGGTTTAAAGCTGGCGAGTATGTGGTTAAAGCTCAAATCTTAGCAGGTGGTCGTGGGAAAGGTCACTTTGATAACGGTTTTAAAGGAGGAGTGCACTTAACTAAGGATTCCGATGAAATTTTAAAATTAGCTAAAAATATGATTGGCCATAAACTTATTACAAAACAGACTCCGAAAGAAGGGATATTGGTTGACAAAGTTATGGTGGCGGAAAGTGTGAATATTAAACGAGAAACCTACTTCAGCATTATCATGGAGAGGTCATATAATGGTGCTGCTTTAGTAGCTTCACCTGCAGGAGGAATGGACATTGAAGCAGTAGCCGAGGAGACGCCACATCTGTTAAAAACTGTACCAATTGATATCTATGAGGGGATAACAGATAAAATTGCTAATGAAGTTGCTGAGTTTTTAGATTTTAAGGGAGATTTAAAGGCTAAATGTGCGAAAGAAGTCCAAAAATTATGGCAACTGTTTCTCAAGGTAACAATTTAAAAAATAACAATTGTATTAGTGGTATTTTCTATAGTTGATTTTTTAAAATTATTAGGTAGATGCCACTCAATTAGAAATCAATCCACTTGTAGAGACTGATGATGGACGTGTAGTATCAGTTGATGCTAAGATCAACTTCGATGATAATGCACGGTTCAGACAAATGGAGATATTTGAACTTGATGATATTAGCAGTGTTGATCCTAGAGAGGTATTATACTTTCACTTATATCATTATTTAACACATGCTGATGTTGCTCAAATATGCTTTATTATGAAATAAATAAATCCTATGACTGAATTCCATTGTGACTGTGACTCTAAAATTGAAACTAAATAAATTTGTACAGTGTTAAACACCAGCGCCTAGATTTTTAATACATCACATTTTTCTAATATTGTGGGTTACATATAGTATTGCCTAGTAATCACTTAATGCTTCATCAATCAATATTAATAAATGTTATTGCATGTTAAGACTAATATCATTTAATATCAATAAAAACTTGTTTATACCTAATATTATCAGCCTCAAAGAGACTTATTATCATTATTCTCGACTTATCTCATTCAATGTCATTTTATTTCATATCAAACATGTAGTTTTGCCTATAAATTCAGAAATGATAACATGTATTTATTTAATATCTTTTATCTGTTTGTTTCACATATTAAACAGATATGATTTTATTTATATATTTAAATAAGAAAATATTTTATCTTTATAAGTCCAAAAGGCAATTTAAATGACAATATTAACACCAAAATAAGTTTTGTATATATAGATTTAAGAAATACAAAACTCTAAATGATATAATTTTCAGCTTGAAGCTTCCTCCTTGAATTTGACCTACATTGATATGGATGGAAGCATTGGTTGTATGGTAAATGGTGCAGGCCTAGCCATGGCAACTATGGACCTGATTATGTTGAGCGGAGGGAGGCCAGCCAATTTCCTAGATTTGGGTGGTGGGGTTGGCCAGACACAAGTTTCAGCTGCATTGAAAATTTTAGAGTCTGACCCCAAAGTTAAAGCTATCTTCGTTAATGTTTTTGCTGGTAAAGTATAATTTAGCCAAACACGATTTAAAATACTTCTTTAAAATTATTGTTCTTTCTGTTATAAATATTAAATAAAGAATACTAGAAATACCTATTAATTTATTTATATTTCCCACAGGTATAGTAAATTGTGCCAATGTTGCAAATGGCATTGTTGCAGCCTGTAAAGAAAATCCACCCAAACATCCACTTGTAATCAGACTAGAAGGTACCAACTCAACGCTTGCACAAAAGATTCTGAAAGAATCTGGATTACCACTGCAAATCATTGGTGATGCAGATGAAGCTGCCAAAACAGCTGTTAAATTAGCAGAAAAATCTTAGTGACTTTTATATAAAGAGTAAATTAGTTACTATACTGCTGATGCTCTCAATAATATATCCCAAATATATGTTTTTTTTTTATAAAGATATCCTTAAGTATGATAAAAACCACAATATTATATTATGTACTTATGATATTTATGTTTCAAGATACTGATAGTGATCAAGACTGACTTGAGGGAAATTACAAATATGCATTGTTTATGTTTGGTAATTTGTTGGATTTTTTTTATTCAAATATTTTTCGTGTTATGTAGTTTTAAGATAGTAATTGAGGAATTAAGTGCAATAAAATATTAATTATACACAGTCTTTCATTATATTAAACCTATAGCAGAAACAAGTTTAGCATGACAATAGATCATTTTCATCTATGAGTTCCATCCATCAGCATATTACTTCAATAATAAAAGATGATGTTATGTCAGCCCTAATAGGAACGCAGACTTTAAAATAAAACACTAAAATTTGTAGATATCTTCATGTAGCTGATTGTTTAGAGGTCTTACTCTTAATAGGAAATCATAGAAGTTTCAACGTTCATGATTGAAATTGGCAATAGGAGCACAGTGATTTCAGCATTTATTAGTTTTTAAAATTATTTTCATTAAAATATTATTATATTTACAAAAAGTTCCAACTGAGTGTTGACTAATTTACAGTTTTTTACTTAGGCTGTAAATATTGCTGGCGCCCGACGAGATTTTGAAAAATTGCTTGACGTTTGCTTCTTTTTACTTGTCTCTGGTTTATTTACTCCATAGAGTAGACAACGGTGCATAAGGTTCATTTTCTGCGTTTTACGTGTTTATATATGTCTATATTATTTCGTGTATTGTTTACCTTTGATTCTTATTTAATTACGTTCGTAAATTTATTTTAATTTACTTCTTTAAAACTTAATCGCAACTTTCGTGTATTACATACAACGAATATGTTCACAGTGTTTATACTAAAAACCGTAGCATTATGGAAGGAATGAACTATAGTGAAACAGAAAAAAAGGAAGTTTCTGCTATGGATACTTCAGACAAGGATAATAGCGAACCTCAACCTGTACCCAATAACAGCAGCGTTACTCCTGGTGTACATAATCAGGAGAATACAACACGCACATTTTGTGATGATTCTGCGGATGAAGAAGGTGTTAAAAAGAAAAAACGTAAAGAAAACGTTGAAAAGGAGACCACGACAAAACCCACAACTGCGATCAAAACTGGCAGTGGACGCACTCTCACTGGAACTAAGATCCCTGGTCCCGCAAGCAAGACTGGAGCAGCACCCTTAAAAAGTGTTTCAATACAGAATACTAGCAAGACGTCAGCTTCAATAGGAAAAGGTGCCACGCAGAGTCAAAACAAAAGCACAAGTGGGCAAAACAAGGCGAATCAGAGTTCACATCAAGGAAAATCTGGGGGCAAGGGTGCAGGTACTGCTAGTCAAAGTAAAGGTGATAGAAAGAGTCCAGTGCCAAGTCCTAAACCTAGCCAAACTAAAGAAATTGAAGGTGAAGAAGACAAAAGTCAAGAAACAACAGCTCCAAAGGTACCTCCATTAAAAATAGTAATCCCTGGTGGCGCAGGATCTGGTGCCCGAAGTGAAACAGAAAGTGATGGAACTGGGGGGGTTCGTGGACCAGGAAAGGGTCGCAATTCTGCTAGTACATTACCATATATTATACCTTGTACTAATGCAGACACAGGACCAGCATCTGATAGCTCAGATGGTAATTCAGAGGATAAGCGAGGATCAGGTGATGGAAAAGCTCAAAGAGTTTTGAGATCACATAGAACAAATGATGACAAAGATGCATCCCCACAGTCAGGTCCAAGCAGTTCAACAACTATTACCACACAAGTTACAACAGTCACCCAAGAAGAACCTACGACAACAACTAGCACAACTAACACTAAAACGGAGTCTATACCAAGCACTTCTGTAGATTTGCATCCACGTAAACGAAAAATTAAAGCATCAAAGGAGATGCGTGAAACGCAAAGGGAACCACCCCCAGAGCCACCCCACCTGCCCCAGACAGTTACACATTGCAATCCTTATCAACAGTTCATTCAGATTCAAAAACAAATTGAGAAACGTCAAAAAGCACTGTTTCCAGTAAAACCAAAACCTCCAAAGGACTTCAATAACTACCTCATGAATACATGCACATACACTCTGCAGGGTGAAGGTGCTGAGCCTCCACCACCTGATGTACCCTCCTCTTTACCTCCTGCCATGCGTGATGAATACCTAGAACAGGAGGCAGAGCGTGTATTGATGCGTAATTACCATCAAGTCGAAAAGGAGAAACTCGTACTGGCGGTGGAACAGGAAATACTCCGCGTACATGGACGCGCTGAGAGAGCCGTTGCTAATCAATCTCAACCCTACTCGGTGTGCACCATTTTGCGAGATCAAGAAGTTTACAATCTGTTAGCCCCTGAGCAAGAAGAGAAGAGAAACGCTCAGAGATCACGCTGTAATGGTAGACAAATAAACTCGTGGTTGCAAGAGGTTGACGATAAATGGGAAAAGATCAAGGAAGGTATGTTGAAAAGGCAACATATAGAGGCTGAGACCTTATATGCCTCACAAATCATGGATTGGGAGTGGAAGCTAAAAGAATTGGCACTATGCGATTGTAAAGTTAAACCCAAAATTGACCCGTCTCATGTACCACATGTGAATGTAGCTAATTTCGATTTGCCTGCATGATTACGATATATGGGGGCTGAACCTCACACAGCCGCTGGGAGTAGCATTTCAAAAGAGGATGTTTCCCACTCACGCAAGCGCCGAACTTCTAGCAGTAAACGCAAGTAAGAAGGTGTTGCAGCTTCGTGCGGTCCAACCCCCTAGCTTATGTGAAGTAATAAACTGAACCTTTATCAGTCTAAGCAAGAGACAAAGTCACTTAATCTCTTCTAACAATCCGTCACATTCATGCCATGGAACAAATTGACATCAATTTAAAACTTTATTTAGGTAATAAGTGTAGAGATAATCACAACACTAATAATTACTTTATGAAGTTTGTGGCATATTATAAATACTTTATGAAGCGCTTACATTCTGTTAATTATTGTATAGTAAATAATAATTTTGCTAAAGGTCTTTTATTTTAAAAAAAGTTGGTTATAGGTATAGGTCCCTGCCCACTAACATTAAGCTCGCCTTCTATATTCCTGTCTACATGGTTTAAAAAAATAAAAGAATAAATTGAGACATGTTTTAAAACTAATATTAATAACATAAAATCATAATTCTCTATAATGACAAAACAATTAATTGCGGAATAAATTCAATCGCCTTCCCTGGGGCGCCGCATCTGATTTTTCTGGGGCCATGTTTGACTGTATTTCTTCAAAGGTTGGTAGATGTGCAAGTCTACCGCGTGCGGCTACGGACGGTTTTTTTGTTAGCATACGACGAGCCACCCTCACAATATCATCAGCAGTTATATTTTCTGAAAAAATAAATCATTAATAAAGTAAATTTAAGTGATTTATGCATACATAGAATGCAAAGCATTTTTGTTCATACCAATTTGGTTAATAAAATATGAAGGCGGTTTTCGTTTGCCTGTTGCTAAAACTTGTCTACCAATGTCTTCAAACACTACTGGTCTGGCTTCTAAATTCATTAACAACATTGACTGGAGTTGAGTTTTCGCCCTCTATAACAAATAAGATTTATGTGTGTGCGACTGGTTTTGTTAGTCTATTATTGATTGTTCATTTACCCGTAATTCCGTATCTCCCACTTTTCCCGCCATGTTGGCTATTTCCCTCGCAATAACGAGTGTAGTATCATACACACGATTAGGCGGCGATGCGGTATGCACGCAAAATAAACCAGTATCTCCATACGCGTGATTATAAGCAGTCGCATTAAACATCCAATGATATCTAAAGTATTAAGCATTATTATTAAAACAATTATTGAAATACTTTAAGTTTTCTTAGTGACATTACAATTACCTATTAAGTACATTAGTGTATAATCTAGTGTACATTCCTTTACCAGGACCTCCTGCTGAGAATGAGCCTCCACCACCCATCATCATGTTTAGAACACAAGTTGCTACAAAGTCCTTGTCACCATGACCACAGCCTAGAATTAAAAATTCACATTCATAAAGGCGCTGAAACTAAAACATTGAAATATGCACTTATTGTGTTCTAAATACTCACTTTCCAAACCAATAACAACATGAGATAATTCAGGCAAATCAGAGCCAGGGTAAAGTGGTATCACACACTCTTCCTGTAACATAATATATAAGATAATCACGTCACATTTAGTATTTGTATATACATTGATCTATGCACATTGAGTACTCTTATATAATACTCTTAAGTAGTAGCTTCATCCTACCTGTTCTAATCCACCAGTATATTGAGCAACAGATTTATCCACTTCGTGTATGAAATGCTTAGTATCTTCATCATGCCATGTGGGTTTCATATCCACAAAATATTTTTGAACAAATTCAACAAATGGCTCATGATCAACCTGAAATTAATTAACTTAATATTTTAGGACTGATATCTATCGAAAATATATAACAATTGAATGTCAGCATTGTTAGAACAACCTATGTTAAACAGCAATATAAATGTGGTTAATTGTAAAAATGCCTATAAGATGTCGCTACAAGAACTTCACTTACACCAACAGCAGCAACAACCATTCTCTCCGGAGTGTAGTGATTCATCAAATAATTTAAGATAACACCTCTGTCTATGTTGTCAACATATTCTTGCGGACAAACCTTAGGTAAACCCAATGTATTACCCTTGTATGCAGCCTACAACAATTAATGATATATTTAATAATTATTGAAACATATGTGAATTACATATTCAAGAATAGTATTATAGAGAAAATATGGTACACTTACTCCATGAATCATGTCCATCAGAATAGTTTCCTGTTCAGGTCTCATTGCTAATGTTTGAAGTTCAAATGCCACAGCTTGTCTAGCTGCCTCAATTTCTTCAGATGACAAACGTGGGCGTAGTGTCACTTCAGCTAATACCTTATTTGAATAATTTAAAAAAACATTATAAATATATAAATAACTTTTTGTATTATAGAAAAATATTTGAGTAACTATAGCCACATAATTTTAAAAGCTTCCAGTGAAGTAGTATTTTGGTAACTGTAAAGTATCATTTACTTGTGTAACAGCCTCCAACCCTCTAGAATCAGCGCTGGTTGCATAAACAGTGGTATCTCTAGACCCTTGGCAATCACAGATTCCACCATGTCTTTCCAATTCACGCAACATCATATCCCGGGTATCAAATTTGTGTGTGGACTGAAAGTTAAAATTTTTGCAAACAGATAACCCAGACCTAAATACTTCTTTTTGTAATATCATTATTTATAAATATAATATTTAATATTCCTTTCAACCTTGATTCAAACCTAGGGTGGTAGTTGCTTTATAATATAGACCTTCAAGATTGGTCTACAAGAATAAAATTTGATATTTTTACTTACACCAAAGCTGAGTTTTTCAAGAAAATGGCAGATACCATTAGGATACGCTACTTCATATCTAGGTCCAGAATCAATTACCACTGAAAAATCAAACTTTTATAAATATATTACTTTCAGTACCTCTTATAAAAATATACCACTTTTAACTCGACCCCACCTATTACTCTTTTCATGCATACATGCAAATTAAGGATGCTCCTGATTAACCCTTTCTGAACAGGTGGCCAACCAAAATAATTATTTATTAAAATGACGATTTTATTGGCTACACACGACTTGTATATTCATTGACCTTCATAAAAGTTAACACACTTACCTCCAGCAGTACAAAATTGACCAAATTTCTTCTCCGAAGCAACTCTTAATCCATTACTAAGAGTGGTAACCTCTGTAGCATATTCATCTCCCTTTGCTTTAGAGTATACCACAGGTGGCAGATTGGGCATAGGAGATGATAATGGCGGTAGAGGAGTCACGCTACCTTTAGGTAATGGGTTGCTCTCTACCGTTTGACAAAAGGTCCTCAAACCCCATTTTGAGGGATTTATCCTGGAAATGCATGAACAATTTAAAACAATATCTAATCAAAAGTAAAATAAAACGAGTACGCTGATGTATTGTTCGTCGAACACATTATATTATACATGCAAATTTGAAATGTGATTTTAAAAAATTAAAGCGTAATTACGCTTTGAATTTTTAAGACATTTATAGAGGTACAAATAATAGTAAAAACAGATTTGCTGTACCATGCAATATAAAAATTAAAGCACTAAGTTATACTAACCCATTTTTCTTCAATAATAACCTAGAAAGTATTACTTTCACATCATTAACATGAGACATTATTTAAAATATAACTACAAAATTTTGTAGGTACTCTAAATAAATTAAATATAACTAAGACATTAAAATTTACAATGAAATCTACTAAAATAAATTCAAATAAGCGAAAAAACAAAATCCTCTTTTTCAAACTTTTTTTTTTGGCGAATACACGGCTGTAGGTTATGTTAACGACAAGGAACTCATGTCAGTGCAGCCTGGGAATATTAAATCTAAAATGTTTCTTTTATAAAAAGACGACGCACGATCTTGAGTTATTTTTTTCAATTTTATAGTAAAGAGGTGGAAACTTTACCAAACTATATTGATATGGCTTTGAAGGGCATTGAAACATATTATATGTAGTTTGATTATAACTAACATACTTTTATAGCTAAATCTACTAATATTACAGGTATATTATACAACATACATTGAAATAGATGTAGCCAAAAAAGAATATTGAAAAATTAGATTACGGAAATTCAAAAAACTTTACGCTGTCAATTATATATTATTATTTTATTAAATGAATGCGATCATAATTTGACATGTTTTGTTTATGTCAGTTTCAGCTGACGAATTCGAAGTCGGGATGGGGAGATCCGAGATTTAAATATTTAAATCATTATTATACATTATATTAACTTCTGCGTTAGTTTGGATAGTCACTGATTTACTTTGATATATTAAATTTAAGACAGCGTCTTGTTGTTATAAAAATAATGCATAATAAACTGTTAAAATTATTACCTTTTCGGAATTTGTGTACATTACGAAGTCAAATAAAAGTATGTATTGTAGGTGCAGGGCCAGCAGGTTTTTACGCTGCTATGCATATTACGAAGAATATTTCTAATGCAAAAATCGATATAATAGAAAAGTTGCCTGTACCTTTTGGATTGATAAGGTAACTTGATTTCTTATCTAATGACCAGTATTATAGGATATTCCACTCATTAAATATTTTTTACAGATATGGAGTTGCGCCTGATCATCCAGAAGTAAAAAATGTTATTAATCAATTCACTAAAGTGGCACAATTGCCTAACGTAAATTTTTATGGAAATATATCTTTAGGAAGTGATATCAGTTTAAAGGAACTAAGGAAACATTATGATGCGGTTTTACTGGTGAGTTCATATTATTTGTTTTTCACCATTATTTAATGAAATTATATGAAATATGCCAAAGTAATGTTACAGACTTATGGTGCTGAAGAAGATAAATTGTTGGGTATTGAAAATGAAAATGCTAATAACATTGTTGCTGCACGCAGATTTGTAGGATGGTATAATGGATTACCTCAAGATAAAGATTTGAAGGTTAGAAATGTTCAATAAATTTAATAAACTTTTTAATTTCAAAATTCATTTTTTAAAATTAAAATTCCAGGTAAATTTGACTGGAACAACCGCTGCTGTACTAGGACAAGGAAATGTAGCATTAGATGTAGCAAGAATATTATTGACTCCTATTGACGAATTAAGGAAAACTGACATAACAGAACATGCTTTGAATGCTTTATCGGAATCAAAAATCAAAGAACTTTATTTAATAGGTAGAAGAGGTCCTTTAAATGTAGCTTTCACAATCAAAGAATTAAGAGAACAAATAAAGCTGAAGAATTGCTCAACAATATGGAAAAAGGAAGATTTTGCAGGTGCAGTGGAAGCTGTGCCTAATTTAGAACGCCCAAGAAAAAGATTAACTGAATTAATGCTAAAATCTTTGAATGAAATGAAAGAGAGCAGTCAATATAGCAAACAGTTTAGACCATTATTCTACAGAAGTCCAAATAGATTCTTGGTTAATAATAACAATGATTTAGTTGGAATAGAATTAACCTGTAATAAAATTATTGGAGATAAGTTGGACAAACAAAGATGTGTTCCTACTGATATAAAAGAGACTTTAGAATGTCATTTAGCATTTCGTAGCATAGGTTATAAGAGTAAAAAAATAGAAAATGACTTGATTTGTGATCCCGGTACAGGTATTATTATTAATGAACAAGGTAGGATAGTAGATAATTGTGATGAAAATTTAGGTAAACTATATGTCGCTGGTTGGTTAGGTACAGGTCCTGTTGGGGTCATTTTACATACCATGGGTCATGCTTTTCAAGTAGCCAAAGTAATGTGCGAGGACCTGAAAGATGAACCAATAGTGCTGCATGCAGGGTTTGAGGAAATTAGAAAGGTTCTTGATAGCAAAAATGTTCAAATAGTAAATTGGAATGGTTGGGAAAAAATAGATAAGTATGAAGTAGAGGAGGGTAAGAAAGTAGGCAAGCCCCGTGAGAAAGTTTGTAGTATAAGAAAAATGTTAGACATTGCTTTATAAACATTTAAGGAGAATTTATATAAATTATTTTAAAATACTTATGTTGTGGTTGTGGGAGATAATATATTTAATATTAGGTAGCATTATAAGTTATGATTTTTGTTATTTTTATATTATATAATATTTTTTAAAATATAAAAAATTGTTTTAATTTGGTTATACTATTTGTCAGTGAATTGACAAGTTGACAATTGCAATTTTGTAGTAAGTTTATTTTGACATGAGCATTTATGTTAGAATTAGTATTGTAGAGGCGACTTTTTGACATGAGGGTTTAAGTTTGAATAAAAATTTTATAATTTCTCATTGGGCTGCCGCCTGAATACTCGACATTCACAGAATTGTCTTCAATAGATATCTGAGGCCATTGAACTAGAGAAGAAGAATATCAATTTTTAATGTGATAATGAAAAATAGTGAGGTAATTTATTAAGACTTTATTAAAGTTTGTTAAATGCTAATTAAATAACATTTTTTAAGTTTCGAAAGCGTAATGTAACAGGAGTTAGAAGGAATAGTGTGACCGGGGAAGCAGTAAGTACATTTTTAGATCAGATATACACGGGAGGACAGGAAGTTGTATCATAATTTATGTTCCAGGAATTATTATTCACAGGATATTTTAAAGACGGTGTGAAGCGTATTGATGTTGTATTAGTTATAAAAGATGATGGTGAACCAACAGTGGAAATTATTAAAGTAAATTTTTTAATGAGTGCTATTAAAGCTGGTTTGGAATTAGAGCTGGAGCCTGGGACTGTTCGTATTTACTTAGTTTTTTTATTTATTTTAGCCATAACCTAATAAGAAGCATAGTATTTTAGCGGTATTTACGAAATTTGACTAATTTTGTTTTTTTTTTCAAATATATTTTTTTTTTCCGTCTAATAATAAGCAGCATTTTAATGCAACTTATGTGTTTTAGATTTTAATACATAGAAATTTAATTTTTGTGAAAATTCATGCACCGGATTCTGTACTAGAAGAATATGGAGATTATTTGAATATGAAAAAATATTTTAAAGATAGTCACGTAGAATTTGTACAACCAAAAAGAACTTTTATTGAACATATATTTAAATTTACTCGATTGTCTCATGAAAGAGAATGGATTAAGTTAGTGCGGTTAGTTATTATTAAAAATATAAATATGTTTATAGTTGATTCTGTACATGTACATATATAAACATTTATGCAGGAAAAATTATGGAATATATTCAACAGTTGAAAGAAGTTTAATAGTTTACAAAATCCTTGTGAGCTTAAGATTTGGTACGCCTGAAAATTATTTTGGTTTAGGAAGGTACTGTCACGTCAATTTTCACAATTGCTTCTATTTTGAGTTTTATTTCAAATTACGCTTATTATTATAGATTGTTAGATAATAACATTATTATTGACGCCTTCGCATTACATGATGGACCGTATTTTTTTCTACCTCAGCAAGACTTCAATAATGTCAATGCTAGACAGGTACAGTATTAAATTAAGACTCGTATAAATTTTGACTATTGCTGTCGAAATGAAACCTTTTATGTATGTAAAAATGTAGTTACTATAATAATATTTGTTATTATTTTTTATAATAGCTTTTGTTTTATTTTTGGACTGGACCAAGAAATTGTTATAAGATTCAACCATTTGATTTGATCCATGAATATTTCGGCGATCGGGTAAGGCATTAAGACTTATTACATTTCCTTAGAAATATATTATTTACGAAATCTTTTTCAAAAAATCAAAATTATATTTTTAATATCTCCTAATGCATAGTATGAATGTATGAATAATTACCTAACCTGCATTGTATTTATTTTTTGTTTTAGATTGCATTTTTTTTTGCGTACTACGAATTTTATAATCACGCATTACTTATTGCCGGAATTGCTGGTATCATTACTGCTGTTTGTGAAGTATTTGATACTTCAGATTCCGCTATAAAGTACGTACTTACCTACTTATTTTTTTAAATCATAAATAGTTTTGAAAAGACTCGATTGTTTTATATCGAGATTGTTTTGTTATCTGGCAAAGATTTTTGAGGAAATAGAACAGAGGTTCGCTATAGCTAGTCCATATCTATGCAGATGTTAGTAACATTGAAATTCCCTTAAACTTTATATGTATAAAATTTCCAGTGAAGAAGCATGCAATGATGATTACACATACATTTGTCCGACTTGTCGTCGCTTTGATATTTGTCCTTTTAAGAAACTGAAAGATTATTGTCTAGTGATCACGATAACGAATATTCTTGATAATCCTTTTACATTTTATTATTGTTTTTTTATTGCTGTTTGGGGTAAGCTAAATTTAATAATAAATAAGCCCTCACGTTTATATTTGTTTCTTTATATATATTAGAAAAAATATTATTTTGGAGAACTATTTCTTTATTTATTTGCTATTTTAAAGTTAAACAATAATTATGTTGTAGCAATAGCTTTTACTACGTTTTGGAGACGTAAAGAATATTATTGGATTTGGATGTGGGAGTTAAATGAGAGTGAACTTAGAAACACGATTAGGTATTTCTTTTGTTTACTTAGATTTACTTTCATATCAATCATGCACAACCTCAAGTAAAATAGATCACGTGCTCATAGTATAGCGCATATTTCCTTTGACATTACCTATATTCATTTCTCTAGTATATTTAGTTCAATGGTTTTTTTACGTTAAAATATGTTAATATAAGTTGAGATGTTAATTTTCAGACCAGAATATAAAATAGATCTAAAAAATGTGAAAAGATCTAATTTGACTGGTATCTTTCATAATTTTGAAAGCTATAGAAAAATGTTTTATCGTTTTGGTATAGCCACTGCTGTTTTAGTTTTGTCTGTAAGTTTAGTTGTTATTTATTTTTGCTTCTTTTCCAAATCGCAATGTCTATTTTTATTAATTTGACTACAAAACTATCAGTGGTCCGATTTTGTTTGAAGGTTACTCTTCTAATTAGTATAATGTAGGCTTTAGGTGCTTATTTATCATATTCTGAACAAATATTATTTTAAAGGTAATTACAATTGTAATAATAAATGCAACTTTATTAATATTCAAATACTGGCTTAAACTGGTATTCTCTGAACGACTTCATATACAATATGCTGAATATGTTGTTTTGGGTTTGTTTGGCCTGTTTAATGTTGTTGTTATTATTTATATGCAAAAGGTAAATATTAAGTATTTAATTCTTTTACTAGATTTTAACCGTTGTGATTTTAAACCTGACATAATAGCATGCTATTTCAACCCAACCAATCAACGCACTCAATTTAAATTTTAATGTAGAAAACACAACTTTAATTCTGTAATTTTATTCAAGGCAAAGGGTTGACTAGTTTAGTTCTCAATTTGTTTTTTTTTTTTAAATAATAAAGTATATAAAACAGGGTATTCTAATTTGCTTTTTTTTTATTTTTAGGCCTGCAAAGATTTATCGTATACACTGACTAAATTTGAAAATCACAGAACTCAGGATACATATGAGCGTTCGTTAATTATTAAACTGTATGGATTTACGTTTGTATTTACATTCGCCATTTTTGTATTTTTTGCTTTTGTGAAGGTTATTATTTTATATTTAATGTCTCAGACTGTAGATTAAAGAAGTAGGAGAAGTATTATTATATTTCGTTGTCTGTCAAGTAGGTATTATATATATTTTTAAATTATTTTATCTTGCAAGAAAACAGTACAAATTAGAATTCATCAGTTACTTATCTGTATTAACTTGAAATTATGGGTATAGTTAGATTTATGATACGTTTTATACTACTCAATAATATTTTTGTTAAAGGGTGCATTTTACACTTATCCATCCGACCCTCATACATGGTACTTTTTATGGGGTTTTGGAATGATGTCCTGCAGTCCTTTAGGTTGTCTTGATGAAGTCTGGGTTATGTTAATGGTCACCATATTTGCTAAACAAATTTTTATGAGAATGATTGTTTATTTGTTCAGGTTATTTTTTTTGAATACATACATTATTTATAAGTTACGTTCTCTGTATTTGATATTCAGTGACAATAAAACCCACTTTTTTCAGATTAAGAAGTGACTATAGCGATATAGATGAAGTTGCAGAAGTTCCATGTTGGGAAAGAGAATTTAGACTTTTCTCTATAACTGAAAGATTTGTTATTGAAAAATATAAGGATTTAGGTAAAATATTTTATAGGTACTTGTTAATGTTATCGTTCTTTCCTTAAAGACGAAGAGCTCGTTGTCCATGCATGCTATTCTTCATTATTTAGATTTTAAATTCATTTCAATTTTTTATAAGAGTTTTAGAGAAAATATTAGATATTTCCTACTTTGAATCAAACTTGATAATCGACAGATACGACTTTTGAAAAATAATCCTAGATATTTCAAAATGCCCGCCACAACGTTCAAACTTTTAATAGCTTCACAATTTTTTTTAGTGACCCAATTTGGTTTAGTTACTTTATTTGTCGCGGCTTTTCCTTTAGCGCCATTTTGCGCTTTTCTCGTTAACGTTTGGGATATTCGGTAAGGCGAATTAATATTGATCCTAACTTTGTTAACTTTTCAAAAAATATTAGAAAGGTTTTATCACAGGTATTCCGCACGAGTGTTATTAATCGGCAGTAGAAGACCACTGTTACCTAAATCTTATGGATTAGGATCTTGGAGGCATGTTCTTTTAATTTGTTCCTATGCTGTCGCTTTGACCAATGTAAGTATATAACATAATATACTAGAAGAATCCTGGATTAGTACATTCGAGCTGCTTTAATCATATATCAATGTTTTAATGTCTATGTTAAAGGCACTAACCTTAGCTATGACAACAAAAACAATACAAAGAAAAATTTACATGAATACTCATGATGATATGTACGGCTTTCTTAATTGGACCTTATCAATTTTTGATGTAAACGTGAGTTTATATTTTATAAAAAAATATGAAGTGGAATGCAATCGTGTAAAAGGATTGAATGTTTTTTAAAGGATTATTTGAGCGTAACTGGTCCAGGCTCGCCTGCTGAAGCGTTTTTAAAATATGAAGGAGATAAACCAGATCAATATTGCTTATACGCAGGTTTTTAATTGTTTTATTGTTTGCTATTGTATATTGGGACAACTCATTCGTATTGTAACAGGTTTCAGGCGACCTCCTACCGACCCTAAAAAATATGAACACACTCAAGAATATTGGAGTATTAAATTCTACGAAGCATTGTTTATTTTATTATTTGAGGTTTGTCCCACTTTCAAAATTTTTAGAGTTCTAATGCTTTTTTATAGTGTTTATGATTTCGTGTTTCAGCATATTTTAGTAGTAATTGTAATAGTATTGCATTATATAATACCTTCTACACCTAGAGACATAGAAGTCACCATGGCGATTGAACAAAGATTAAAAAATATATATAACAAATAGAAACTGATAGTGAGTACAAAACACATTTTTCCATTTTAAGTAGTTTCATTTTATAGTACGTTTATTCTTTGTGGCATAATACCTAAAGGTGTGTGCCAGAAGTTTGACGATAAAAGCACTTGATTGTTTGACTGACACATTTTGTGAAATATATTGAGAAGCAAAATATAACCTAAAAGTTGATGTAAACATGGATTCTCATAACATTAAACTTGGTGAATATATAATTATTCAAAGGCAAAATTACAAGAAGTTGCATAAATTTAACAACGCCTCCTCGTGCGTGAGTTTAGGGAAAGACAATATTGAATTATCGGCAGTACAAGGATGCCCATTCAATACAGTTTTTAAAATGATTCCTAAAAGTAGAAAGAATAATAAGTTGTATACTTTGGAGTTGACGAAAGAAGCTGTAGGTCTTAAAGAAGAAATTAATATCAAAGTGTCCGGTATGGACAACAGAAATATAATAGATGACGGTCGCTCACAGAAGTTATCGGCCTCTGAGATCGAAGAGTTGCAATGTGATACAAATAGTGCGTCTGATATAGTCGGTACTCTAATATCCAATTCTAACACGTTCCACAGCAAAACAGAATTCTCACAAGACAAGTATTTAAGAAAAAAAGAGACGAAATATTTTAAATATATACAAATACGGAAACCTAACTTGAGGTTGATTACAGAAATCATGTACAGATTAGATCCAAACAAAATACAAGGTATTCGTATGGATACATTATCACAAATTATGACTTACTCGAATGTACAAGCAACTGGAAATCATCTATTATATGACTCAGGGTCAAATGGTCTGTTGGCTGCTGCATTATTGAGTATTATAGGAGGAGATACGAAAGGTAAGCTTATACACATGCACCCAGGTAACATGTCACAAAAACAAGCATTGTTAGCGATGAACTTTGAGCAGGAACAATATTCTCGTTGTATATCTGTGAATATATATTCTGCTTTAAGACAATATTATCAAGGCTGTGATGTGCACAAAGACACAGAATCTCAAGATTCTTCAAAAGCAGAAAATAATGCAAATGAATCTTCAAAGAATGATAATAAACGAAAGGTGGAAAATGAGGATGAACCTGAAGCTAAAATTCCTAAATTAGATATACAATTTGACACAGACTCACAAGATGGTGGTGCAAAGAACGGAAGCTTTGTAGGTTTAAGTGAACCAAAGAAACCTAAATGGCATTTTGACAATATTGCTGCTGCTGAAATATTGGCTGAAAAAATGGATTCATTAGTAATAGCTTGTAAAGAAGACCCAGCAAATATATTTAATGAATTAATTTCTTTCATAAAGCCTGGTCGGCCTTTTCTTATTTATTATACTGTTGCGGAGCCATTGCATCAATTGTATCTGACTTTGAAATCACGGCATAATGTTACTGCATTGAAATTGACTTGCAACTGGATGAGAAATTATCAGGTTAATATCTTAGTATTTTAAACTCAAACAAGTAAGCAGAATGAGCACCTCATACCATTCATAGTCATAAGACCCTTTACCTTAATTCTGATAGATATTAAATTAGATTTATTTGTATTCCAGGTTTTACCAGACAGGACCCATCCTGAAGTAACAATGAACAATTCCAGTGGGTTTTTACTCACTGGCTTTGTCTTAAAATGATATTTAATAATATTTTGTTTTTTTTTAATAATAAATGTGGTTACTCCAAATTTTTTGTTTAACTTAAAGGGAATTTGAAATAAAACAGTATCGTTTCTATAAATATTTTAATGCACTTTATGTTTATAATAATACATCATCTATATAAATGCATTATAAAATTCGATGATACAATGTGATATGCAATGGATGACCTAATTATTTGGATGGACATGATATTTTTTTCAAATAAGTACATTATAATTTTACATTAAAATTATTAAACTTAAACATATGCTTAATGGTGTCATTTCTTATTAGGAACTACATTTTGGTTTAAACATTATGCTGAGATTGACATATTTCAGAGCACCAAAAAACATTGATTAGTATAATTTACTACCCTTGCAATAAGCACCTTTTTAAAACTGAGATGTGAAGTGTGCAAAGGTAGAAAGGCTGAGGGCTATCTATTCTAGCACATTCTGTTGAAAGTGAAAGAAGTGCTAGAACTATTGTATAGGGACCCGATTACACATATTAGTTTTAAATAAAGTGATTGGAAGCTCTGTACGCAATACTAGTTTGTAACTGATGTGAACCCGATCGGCTCTCTAATTGGAACAATCTTCAGTGTAATGCTAGTAACTTGCTAAATAAGGAATGTAGTTTTAAACAGTAAAAAAGGAAATATTGTTTTGGAATTTCTGAATAAACTCTTTAAATGGCAGTAAATAAGGGATTCCAAATTATGTAAACTCCATACTATAAAGAATGTGTGTGAAATAATGGAAAAATACAAATTGATATTATAAAACAAGATTACATTTAGCGTTTCTACACAAATTATTGTCTTTAAAAATTGAGGCCAGCCTCTTAATTTTGTATAAAACAGGCGTTTCCCCACATTGTCTTTTATATAGGCAATATCTTTGTTTTAACAGTAGATGCATTTTGGCACTTTGGTGTTCAAAGAGTATGCAGATAGAATGAAACAGTAACTGGAGGAATGTGTAAGACAAAGACCTTGAATATGGACAGACTGACAATATCATGAAATAACTTTTACTGAATACAAGACCTTAAGCTGGTTTTGTTATTGGAAAATCTAAGAAATGCTTACAAGCTTATTTACAGTTTTAGTCTATAAGACTACACTTACAGCAAGTAGACTTCCTATATTAGCAATATATCCATACAAAAAGCCTTTGATGTTAGAAATTACAAATAAAAAACGAAGCATAGGTTGAAAAACAGCAATAAGTGTTAAAGCTATAACATAAATTGAGTGCATCTTTAAATACAAATTCATTCAAATAATTAAATAACATATATTACTCATTATTTAACTAAAATTATTATATAAAATAAAATATTCGTTTCATAAATACTATGTTTATATGTATAGATTTCTCATATATTACATCGCATTGATTTTGATAAATAAAATTGGATTTAGCGTGATCCATTTCATTTTTTAAATAGTTTCAATAGCACGGTATACATATTTGGAGTGCTATGGAGATATTAAACAAATCAATACATTTATTATAAGTTATAAACAAAATTTATGATATATAAAAATTGCATCAATTAAATAGAATATTACTAAAGTATAAAGTGTAAGCTATCATAAGACACTAATGGAGTTTAGATTAAGTCGCCGTCGACGATATTGGAAGATTTGATGTATCTGATAAAGATTTTCTGAAACTATCCATGATATACATATCATACCAAGATCTAAACTCACGTGACTCTTCATAGTTGTCCTGAAACAAAACATTTTGCAAGTGATTAATATACATATAGTTATTGATATAATTGTTTATATAATAGTTAGGAATAAATTCTCAAACTAATTAACTTTCTTTTCTACTAACCGCCATCCAGACATGATCGAGAACATCTTCAGCTGCGAACCGCAATTCTGGTTGTGGACATAACATATTAGCCACAAGATCTATAGCACCTGCCGATATGCGTTCCCAATGTGGCGCGGGAAATTCTAGCCTCGCCGACAATATCGTGTCAAATAATGCCTCTTGATTGCCATCTGGAGACGAAAATGGTGGGAATCCGCACAATAGAATGTACAGAATCACACCAGCCGCCCAAACGTCGATCTGTTAAACCAGAACACCAGTGTCATTTTACCAATTAAGCCCTCTATCTAGAATTATAAATACTAATAGCCTAACATAAATAATGAAATTTAAAGTATTTTAAACACTACATTCTTCATTTTGAGCAGTTGTGTAATATTGAAATTTTAAAAATTAAATTACCTTAAGCCCATATCCTGTTTCGAGCAATATCTCTGGTGCTACATAAGTAGGAGTCCCGCAGACCGCATGTAAAGGACGACATGCTTCTACAGCTAATCCAAAATCTGCAAGTTTTAAACCGCGAATACTGCCATCCGGTCCTATTTCAACCTGTTAACAATTTATAATTATTATTTCGTTGGAAAGTGTTTCAAGTCACTTTTAAGGTTGGTGCAAGCGGACATCCATTATAAATTATTAACCATGATTCTGTATTTAGGTAAAGAAAATACAAACTGAATAATGCAATCAAAAACTTTCATACACTTAATTAAAAATGCGTCAGAAACACCACATGAATGTGCTATTTCTGAAAATTAAAAAAAAAATAGTTTGGATAATTAGTTAAATAGAAAAAAAAGAAGCGTAGTAGAAAACGACATAGGTTAGATTGCCATACAAAAAAAACTTGAATTAAGCTTAATTAATTACACCAAATTCTGTCTTCACTTGTTTTTTTTTTAAATATAACTCAAAAGCATATAATTGAAGTGGAATGATTAATAAATATATATTATATATATTTTATATATATATATATATATATATATATATTATTATTATATAGATATATTAAATATTTTATTAGCAAGGGTTGACCTTACCAGTAGGTTCTCAGGTTTGATGTCACGATGAACAATGGAAAGAGAATGTAAGTAGGCAATAGCCGAAGTTAAATGTCCAATTAGAAGCCTCGCTTGTGGTTCGGAGAATTTGGAAGCAGCTGTGATGCTATCAAATAAATCACCACCTACAAAATTGTATTAACAATTTTTTAACGCTTTATTGTAATAATACAAAATTGTACAAGACTTTTTGTATTATTACAATAAATCAGAAATATTTTTAAATAGCAAACATGATTCAAATAATCCAAAAGACTTCACATTGTTTATTTAAATACGTTTCGAAAGTTTCGCAGCCATCTCTGCGATGTTGTCGGTCGGCGTTGTATTCTTTTCATTTACAAATGACAACTGAGGCAAACATCACCTCAGGCGAATTAAAATATTTAAAATTAACGCGATAGTAATATGCATAGTCTTTTAAATCAGTTTTTAATAGTATAATTCCTCCAGAAGCTTGTACTTTATTTAATGATACTATCCCAGATACTGATTGGATGGTCATACTAATTCATCAATGATGTTTAATTATTGCTTCTGATGTGAAAGAACTAATGTTAGATTAATAATGAATTTAGTGTGCAAATGTTCTGTTAGTTTGATATTGTGATTCTCCTTTTTGTTTTCTTAACGATGAACATCCCCTATGTGCATTTTTTATTCCAGAAAGTTCTACTCACCACTAACTAATTCCATCACGAGATACAACTCGTCTAATGTATCTCTGTCATCTATTAATGAGACAATACGTGGGTGACATAACTTTCTCATTACTCTTACCTGAAGAAAACATTCAATTATTTAAGCTTATTTTTTAGATTTGGATATTTATCAGTAATTTAACATTTACAACTATTGTATATTAATGATAACTATAACGTAAATATATTTGGATGTTAAGCCCATACTTACTTCAGCTTGAACATAATGCTCCTTGCATTTGGTCTTGTCAATAATTTTTAATGCATAATCAATACCAGTTACTTTGTCAGTACATATTCTCACAACAGCGAAGTGACCATCGCCTGTGAAATGAAATAACAATATTTATAAGTAAATTTCTAAACATCAAATCCAATCCAATCTGTAACACTGCCTATGCCATTTTCATCTGTTTATCTATTGAAATGTTCATTAGATGTAAACTAAAGGGGGTAAATAGTACTCTAATGATAACGCATGTTATCTCAACTCGTATCTTTGTTACAATAACAGGATATCAAATTACGCATCAATATTCAGGAATAACAGATAAGTTCACAAATAAGATACAATGATTCATAAACAATTTATACTGTTAGAAAAATAACAACATCGCTGCTTGAACACGATGACGTCATTAAGAGCCCATACAATCTCTTTTAGTTCATACATTTTGTGGAAGATTATTTTCTAATAGCTGTTAAACAATGGAGCGTAAAAATTTGGGTCAATTAGTTTGATAATTCTACATGCACTAAACAGTAACTTTATTTGATACCTATAATTCGTCCCACATTATATCTGAGCCGTAAAGGGTCTGGTAATATGACTATTTTATCATTTTCTGTACCATCACCACCAGGACCAGTTATCACATCATTGTTGGACGGCCTAATATTACGACCACCCGCTTTTACTGGCATTCGAGGCTTTGGACCACTCCTATATCAAAGAGACAGAATACATTTAGCTTAAAATTGTAACATTACCAATTTACAAAGAACTGGAGAAACATATTATTAAAACTTTACCTAGAATTTCTTGAAATTGGTGTTTTTCTATATTGCAAAACTGCTTTACTTTCTTCAAATTCAAGTTCAAAGTCTTCTTGGTTCACCCTGTTTAATTAAATAAATAAATTAGAAAAAACTTCATAAGAATAAATATAAAACTTACCTCTCATTTCCATAAGCAAAAAACACATCTTCATCTTCAAAGAACTGGTGCAATGCTGTAACTGGTGTGCCGGGCTGTGTGAATACTTTTCGAACACACCCTGTATCCAGTTTCACACATTCTGTAATAGCAGCTAAGGCGTGTTCTAACGTCGGACTGTTGCGTTTATTTAATAGTAAACGACATACCTATGACAAGTATAGATTTGAGCAAGCTATTTTTTGAGATTACAATTAAAAAACGCTGATTAATGTGTAGAGATAAACACATGATTTTAAATGAGCTTTGATAATTTAAAATAATAAATCTTTTGTACTCATTCCCACTTTAACATGACTGTTTCTTATGTATGGAGTATTGAACAAAGTACATTAATTCTTTTATTAAAAAAATCAAACCGCATATGGTAGTATCTACATATTGAAACTGTTATTTTATTTTTCCACAAATCAAATATTAATGTTTTCTGATAAACACATTTTCACTTATTTACATAATTCAGAGTAATTAAATCTGAAATAATTACCTTCCTAGGTTTCACCCCATTTCTTATAATAGTAACTATTCGAGGTCGCACCACACTATCTGAGGCAGGACTTACGCGTGCTGTGCCATTACCAGGAATTGCACTGCCATTTGTCTAAAATAAAAATTATTTCCTTTTCATTAAAAATTACACATTATTTCAGATGATTCATAATTAAAGAGACACAATGCACTCAATATAGGTTAAGATAGCATTTTATCACTTATTCAATATAAGAATTTAGTCGAGTAACAAAAAGTTGTATGAATCATTAATTATATCAGTGATGTGAATTAAATAGACTAAAATCAGCAACTTTCTTTTTTCTAATGCTTATTTTTAAAATGGTCCTCATTATGCATTTGAAGCTGGAAATTTAAAATAAATTACTTAACATATCAAAATCAAATTTTGTGTTTAACAAAAAAAAAATTAATAGCACAAATAACATATTGCCCATATTTATATACAGTCTGCAGATCTCTATTTTAGCCCAGTATGCCGTCCTGGGGAAGTACCACCACTTTCAAGCGGAACACCCGTGAAGTGACCTAGTCGCGTTTCGGGATCAGCTTGGATGTAGCCGGGATAACGAGAGGAGTGTGCCCTGTCAGTTTGGATAGAGCACATTCGTCTCCTCAAGCCGGCATAGTGGAGTCGACTGTTGCGCGCGGACATATGTCCGTAGTAACAGTTGATTCCACTCAAGGACCGCACTCTAGCTTAACATCAGGTGGAGTGTGGTCACATGTTGGGCTATCAATAAAAAAAAAAAAAAAAAAAAAAAAAAAAAAAAAAAAAAAAAGGCGGAGTGTGGTCATATGCTGGGCTATCAATAAAAAAAAAATTCTCACCTGTAGGTACCGGGACAGTCTGTTATTGGCTCGAGCTGGCGAAGGACTTGACCCATCACTCAAAGACTCAGGTCCACTTAATCTAAATGATTGTGGTGTAATTGCACTGACTTCATAATCTAATCGTTTAAATGGTTGTCCAGCACCACTACACACATATGACTGTCCATCTTCTAAGTCATCTAATTTACCAATCTGAAAGAAGGTCATTTCTATATTACTTATATTGGGAATTATATGTTATATATAACAATAAGCGCAGTTCATGTTATTTTTATATATAATATAATAATAATATAAATTTTGAAAATACTTACTTTTCTACCTTCAAGTGTGTAAATAGTTCTCACTCCGCTGGGAAGAGTCACATTATCAACTAATAATCTTGTCAAATCTGTAGTAAGACTATCAAAAGATCTGCAAACAATAAATCTTTTACAAACATGTCCTATTATTCCACTCATGCTTGCATAAAAGCAATAAGAGTAGCACACATTACATGAAAAAATAATTAAATTTTCCTTTCTTTACTATCATTCTATTATGTACAAGTTAGAAATAAACTTCTAAATGTGAAAGTTTATAGTTTTAATGTCTTAAATTTTGTAACATAAGAATAATGTATGATAAGTCGTTACCTATAACGTTCTGGCAAAACTGGAATTATAATTCCGGAATAAAATTTGTCCCCATTTCTAAAAAATCTAATCCGTTTCGCTTTCCTGGCAGGAGGTGTTCGCAACATTACACTGCGCCGTGTTTTCTTCATTAAGTCCATATCATTAAAATCTTTTTCAAGATCACAAACAGAACTCGATCTACTGCCGCTACGGCTTAAATTATTTTCCGTCATATCGTTAATTGTAGTTAATATCGTTGAGGAAAAGTTAGTTCAACAAACTTATAGATGTCATATAACGGACTGTCATCATCATTTAACACGAACACACATGATGTGTCGTTTTCTAATTAGACTCACAAATTAATAACAATAAACTAATACATTTACAGTCTCGTATAATTCGAGAACACTACTTTAACTCTATTCGTAAACAAATAAAAATTAGAAATTTCACAAATCTTTCGAAGGCACCCAAAGTATTATCAAGTTTCCAATGCTAATAAGAAATACTTTCAAGCTCTTTGGCTATTGACCAATCAAATTAAAGGGGAAATTTAATTGCCCAATGAAATGACAATATTTAGGAAAAAATAAACGTACTTATGAAATGTTGCTATTGTAAAAAAAACTTTTAATCAGACACACGCCATGATATCTCTGAGTAGTTTTTTGACAATACTTTGATAGAATAATAATCTTTATTACTAATAATACAAAGATTATTATTTTGTGCAAAAGTAGTGTCTTAATTGTAACTAGTGTGTGTTTACTACTTTACCAGACTTTAAATGTTGCAGATATTAATTTGCATTTTAGATTATACGAAATATAGCGAAATTTTATAATTTAAAATAATATTTAATTTTAATTATTATTAGCTTTTTATATTTAAAATTAATTTAAGTAATCTTTTTTCATCTTGTAACAGCCTTAACAGGTGACGCATTATCAATTTCGTTTTATGTCATATTGCTGAGGGGAGACAAAGAGCGTAATAATTTGTTATTTTACAACGAAGTTACTGATTTATTGTGCGAAATGTCGTCAAGGAAAAAGCTACTCTTAAAAGTGATAATTCTTGGAGACAGTGGTGTCGGAAAAACGTCTTTAATGAATCAGTTTGTCAATAAAAAATTTTCCAATCAGTACAAAGCAACAATAGGCGCAGATTTTCTAACAAAAGAAGTTATAGTCGATGATCGTATCGTGACGATGCAAATTTGGGATACAGCAGGTCAGGAGCGCTTTCAGAGTTTGGGGGTTGCGTTTTACCGAGGAGCAGATTGTTGCGTTTTAGTGTTTGACGTAACTGCCCCCAACACATTTAAGTCCTTGGAAAGTTGGAGAGACGAATTTCTTATACAGGCTTCGCCCAGAGACCCCGAGAACTTTCCTTTCGTTATACTAGGAAATAAGGTTGATTTGGAAAATCGCGCTGTACCTGCAAAGAGAGCACAACAATGGTGTCAGAGCAAGAACGATATTCCCTACTTCGAAACGAGTGCCAAAGAAGCTGTGAATGTTGAACTTGCTTTCCAGACTATAGCTCGCAACGCACTTGCCCAGGAGACTGAGGCAGAGCTTTATAATGAATTTCCTGATCAAATCAAATTGAATGCTAATGATAATGGGCGTAACAGGGATGGAGACAACTGCGCCTGTTAGGGCCTTTCACACCACAGCATTGTTATGGTTTCAAGTTTTTATAATATATACAATATTACATATAGTGTAAGTAATGTTTTCATTTCCATGATTATGTAGATAAGACACTCATGGTTTTGGTCAGACATATTTGTGCACAATTGCAACAAAAGTTTTGCTTATTAAATTTAATGTATGCATTTGGTGTGTTTCAGCATATAACTTGACCTTAATGATCTGCAAATATTGCCGAGGCTTTACTACTGATAAAAATGTTGACTGTAAATTAATATTTGCCAAAAGATCATATGCCATTTCTTATGTTTGTTTTTTTAATTTAAAAGTAATAGTGCTATTGAATTTCAAAATATATTTTTTTATTACTTTATTAGTGCATTGTACTCTTGGTTATTTTCAAGTATCATTTTAGGATCATAGATTGTGTTTAATAATTATATCTAATAGTTGTATTGGGTTGGGTGTTAGTGACCTTGTATGAAATTTATTATTGAACATACCTTTAAAACACGTAATTCCATGCCAGATAGACAGACTTTCACATTGGAAGCGCAGAAATATACTAAAAAGTGGAAAAAAATTAAAAAAACATTCACATACTGTTCCATGGTATTGTGCATTTTACTATACGTTTTGTCTAGTTTTATACGATTTTTCGGCACGAATCACTGTAACGAACCTTAATAAACTATTTTTGCATCACCATTTCTCATCATTCACAAAATAAAACCCTCATAAACTTATTACCAAACTTGTTTTTGATAATGTCGATGACTGAAGACATTGCTTTTTTGAAATTTATTTTAAAGCAAAGGCATCTAAACTTTAAATACTTTTTTTTAAATCAAATTTTAGTCACCATAAATATTATTAATTTATACAGCAGAGCTTAATATTGGCTCAATTGAAACATAAAAAACAACAAAAAGCGGCGCGTTGTATTGAATCATTGTTTTAATTGTGTATGAATATATATGGAGAATATTGGTGGTTTGTAAACTTGGTAATTTGCAATTTTATTTTATTTCTACTGCCACAACTTCCTACTTAACATGTAACAGAAAAATATTGTGTAAATTGTAGTTGTAATCAATTAACAATAGTTATTTCCTAAGGTTACATTATTTTTCTTTTTGAATTGATTCATGTTTAAATTTGGAGGATGTTGTGGATAAAAATGTGATAATAACAAATTGAATTTATTATAATGTTTTACAGAAAAGCAAAATACGAAAATATTCATAAGGAGCATTGCTAAATTCTCAATAATTAATATTTTCTTGTATATATTTATTTTAAATTAGTTTTTAAGTAGTTAATATAAATTGTAACATGCAGGCATTTTGTTTATACATCTGTTATTAAATGAACATAGATTCAGGATGATTATGATAGCTAACTGGGCCAATGTTTTTGTCAAAGCCACCAAATGTTATAGAGCTTTTCTTCTCTAATTATATACATTAATTATAGTTTTGGAAAATATAATATATTATACTAGCCATGGAGTTATTTAGTTATATATGATAAAAAGAAATTAATAACAATAAAACAGATGGGACTGATATGGAATCTACTTAATTTGAACATCAAATTACAATGGAGAGCACTAATGACTGCTGGAGGCTGATGAATGAGTTCTTTCGGAGTAAGTGACTTAAGCAAGAGATTCTACATTCAAGTAATAATAAGGTAATTACAGATCATACTATGCTCAAGTGCAGTTTCTGAATATTGGTCTAAATCATATTTGTCCATTGAGCTATGTCATATGCGTGTAATAATGTTCCCAGGTCTTCTCTAATATATATAACTCAATCATACTAATTGATTAAATGTTAAATATTGGTGGATTGTAATTTCTTGAGCAATTAAGTTAATTATATTTTGTAAACAATTTAGTTTAACTAACATGATACTTGCTGTCGTGAATATATTCTAATTGTATAAGATTGTGTTAGTTGGCATTATGTTTAATGCAGCATCGAAAATATATGTTCTGCTTTTGCTGTGTTTTGAAATTCACTGTTAACAAAATATCTGAAAATATGATATTTTGGGACATTTATCATTTAACTATTATATTGCTTTTCATTTTATATTACTTAATAAATAAAATTAGTACAGATTGTTGTTTTATTTGGCATCTAAAATAAACTACTTTCAGATGCTTAAAATAAATATTTCATAGTAGAAGTTAATAACAATTTTCGTTAGATGGCGCTACCACTAAATGAAAAGCTGCACTGCACTGTTTATATGTAATGAATGAAAATATTTTGAAAGTTTTATGTATTACTGTACAACATTGGTATTATCTATAGAGTTGGAGTGGAGTGGAGTATTATGGCATTAGAAATTAAAGATATTTGTTTAAAACAAAGCTGTCACTCGTTTCCTGTCAAAGTAATGTACGGACTCGAATCTACATTGTATATGTAGTTTGAATGGATTTGGACTGTATTAGAATATGGATATAAATGCACATTTTTACTTTCCGTAAAAACCTTGTTCTGTTGTTTTGTTGGGCCATTCATGAAACAAAACTTAAAGTTCTGTTTTCCCATTCAGAATCATTCATTACATGTCTTTCACGCAGGCGTACAAAAGATGCAAAATAAGTTTTTGATTTCTGCCAAAATTATTAGTTATGTTCTTATAAATTAAATTGAAATTGAATAAGTTTTACACTCGTTTAGTATCGAATTTGTTTTAAGCCAAAAAATATTGTCTTTAAAGAATTATTTACGGCAGCAAACGTTGTTACAAACACGCGGACGGCGTTTCAGTGGTCCGGCCTAGCTCGGGCTCAGTCTCGTCTGTGTCATGAAAGGGCGCGGTTCTACACAATCAGCACGGTGCTACGAGCAATGCATCACTATGAACAATCATCAGGAAACGCACCAAACGGTAAGATTTTTGTATTAAATTAGTGGATTAAAATATCTATAATTTATATATAATTGTGCTTTTGTAGTTTTGTTAGGAGGAATATTATATTAATCACTATTATTGGTATTTGTAATCTTTTCACATCGCATTTACATTATCTTTGGATTTAAGCACGTCGTGTTTGTATAAACACTTTGTGGACATCAAACTGGTGACTTTGTAGTGTGGTTAAAATGAAAGGGGTACTTTTCCTGTTCAAGGTCACAATCATAACCCCCTGGCTGCTCCGTAGCGGTCACCAGTACAATATTGCGTTAATATTCTATTTAGAATAACGATCAATCAGGAAAACTCTGACAAAAATAATAATTATAAACTATTTTTTTTAATTTTTAATTAATGCAATATGCAAAAATACTGTTATAATTATCTATAATCTCGTTACTAGGTACTTATTTTAAGATACATTTATTTCACTATTTGAAGGTCCTGAAATATGGGCGTATTGAAACGTAAAAATAATATTGAAAAAAATTATCTGTTGATAGGAATTTAGTTATCTACATACATACATATATTCCATCGCTCTTAAGAACGTGACAAAAAGATTTATATGTACCTATATTGTATACTCAACATAATTAAAACAAACCGCTATAATTGAAACCTTGGATGTGCAATTTGATACGAGTCTGTCTATTCAACGTTGGTGGTGTTGAAAATTATTGATCAAACTGGATATTTGTACTATCTATAATATATCTTTTAAATCGAAAAACTAAATTCGATGAGTAATTTAAAAAAAATATAAGTTAATTATTTTTTATAGAATATTTTAATGCAAGTTTACATTAAAAAGTAGGACGAAACGTGTTTATGAGAAAAAACGTGATTAAATTATTTTTATTAATTATAGGTACGTGACCTACTTACTTGTGCTTTCTAAGGAAGTAAGTATATTTGTTTAGGACAAGTCATTAAATATATTCTCATCTTATCTATCAGCCAATTGCAACGAATAAATAATCATAATAAATATATGGTAGCTATTTGGCGCCAAATACCGTTACTAACACCATTAAAAAGATAATAAAAGAAAATAGCACACGTGATTGTAAACTGAGTCCCTTTTAGTGTGACGCATTTAAATTTCAATGTATAGGTAGGTACATCTAGGTACAACGACAAAAGTTGTTGCAAATTGATACTTATGTCGCTGTTCGTTTATAAATTCTTAAAAAGAGTGGTCATTGACCAAAAGTAAATCTTTTGATGCTTCTGACTGTTAATTTTTGTAGTTTTGCATTACAAAACACATTAAACTTTATAGTCATTTGACCCATCGCCATATCTGTAAATAGGCAGATTTATCAATTTATTGTATTTTAAGTATTAAATACAAGTATAATATATACTAATAATTACACTCAACTTAAAAAAAAACAGTAATTAAAAAATATTGTATCCGTGTGTGTGTATCGGAAAAAAGAGGGAAAGTTGTTCATAAGTGCTTAAAATTTTCAAGTTCACTCTGACATGCACACTTCGAAATAAGCAGAGTCAAGAACACCCACCACCTCTTGATAAACCGGGATCTAAGCCTTATCACGCATGCGTCGAATGTATTGATTTTCATCCAATTTACCACAGTGAATAGTATTATATTTTAACAATGTGCATTTTCATGCAATTTAATTCTTTAGTTTCTTATTGTTTTTGATGTCACACTACAATTCTTCTAAAAACCCATACGTACTATAATGACGGAGAGAGACCTTGAGACGTCCCCTTGCCAAGTGCAAATAGGTTGGAGGTACCATGAATGAATGAAGTCACATTGTTGTCGGGTAAAGACTCGAACATGATTCCACTCATTAAATTATACATACATCTTAAAATACAATGACTAACTCAAAATAATTAGGTGGGTATTTCTTTAAGAGTTTAATATATTGTATGACCTAAAACACCAGTGATATGTCATCTTCTCTAACATAGTGATATACTTAGTTGCACCTTTATGTTTACTGATTTTTTCTGCACCATTGTATATTGTATTGCGATATATTTATTAAATTTAGTATTTATTACATTGTGAAAATTGATATGTAAAATGGCCGTAAATTAATTTTAAGTAGAGTCAAATAAGAATAATAATAAATATTATATACATATACACATAATGTCTTGATTCCAAATTATTATAAAACACCATGTGCTATGGAGATCAGCATAAGGACAACATAAACATGCTACACCCAGACCTGAGACTAATACCTGTCACTTTTGTATTTATTTAATAACATCATCTAATATGATCGATCTCAAGATCTCTGGTATTAACTGCACATTCCCATAAATGGTTTTCTAAGGAGACTTGCTGACATTTTGAAACAAAGTTTGAACTAATACACCCAATTATACACAAACTCGACTCGGTGCTAATTGAATCTCTCGTCAAAACAAAGAATAGGTACTACCTATATTTTATAAACATTTTTTGTTTAAATAACATTAGTGTTCCAAAGGTTCTATACCCGAATAGGAATTATGTTTGATTGGCAATAATTGACATTCCGTAATTTATTAGTCAAGCTAAATAGGTACGTTTAACAATGTTGCTGTTATTGTTCATTCGATATCTACGTGACATTAGTTAATTGAAAAGGCCAATTTATTCCATCTCTTAAACCATCATTGACGTGTCGGTACTTACGATCATGCATTTATTCAATAGACCCATCAAAGCCATACCAGAAGAATAATATGCGTTGTTTGCCCTTAGTTTCGCAGCAACCACGATGTCTGCAAAGCTTCGAAACGTCAGATCAAGTTAAACAAAATAAAAGCTTAAATATTTGAAAAACTAATTTCAGTGGCTGACTAAATCGTATTAGTCTGTTGGGCTAATGTATGCGTATTAACGTAATTTCTGTTGTTTTATTTAATTTACTACCTAAATTACTCATTAAATTTAAAAGTAGAGGATACAAATGCAATATCTATCCTACTTAATAGTATATCTAACGTTAACCAAAAATAATATCCGCTACTTATCGAATATTATCAATGACTAAAGTTATAAAAAAGATAATTGGCCTAAATTTTAAATTACTATTAATAAAATGAAACTGCGGGTAGATTCGATATCTATTCACGATTGTTCATAAAACTGGTAGTATGAACTGAAGTAAAATAATCAACGAAATGTAGATTATTTCTATTTACTTCGTAGTTAAATGTGGCAGAGCTGAAGGTCGTGTAGAGGACAAGGGGTGTAGGGGTGTAAGTGATAGGATAGGGTAGTCAGCGTCTCGTTGTGTCTGATAAATCTAAGAAGTTTGTTCACCCTTTCCTTCCTCATAAAATATTTTGAATACCGTATGAAATGGCGCCAACACGATTAAATCATTCTTATGATTATATTTTTGTTTAAAACCGGCTTATGATTTAACTCAAACTATATGCACATTCCTCAAAGCAGTGCTTATTTAATTAACTTAATTTAACTTGGATATTTTAAAAAATTACATCAGCTGCAATTACTATACGAGATTTATTAATGAATGACTCAGATTATAATAATCGCGATAACTACCTTTTGGATCCTGTGTTAATAAATACCTACTATGATAAAAAAAATTTGGCGTTGTAATTTTCCAAATGACACGCGTCAGGAATACCGCACCTGTTTCTTGACTAATTATCTAGAAAATATCTATAAGGTGTTTGCTAACTCGTTACTTTGTTATAGTAGTCATATACCTAATGGATAGTAAAAAGTTTAGCATATCTAAAATGTTGGGCATTGGTTCGTTAAGAATAGTTAAAAACAATTGATTTTAAATTGTAAGTTATACCGAATTAATCTTTGTTGCCAATTGCCTTTTACGAGTGTAATGATAGCACATGTTCTCGTACACTTCTCGTTAGCAATAAATCTTAATACCGCCGTGGTCGAAGTATTTTGCCAATTATTTGGGTGTTAGCCAGATCACGTTCACTGCTTATGCATAAGTTCAAACTACGAATTTAGTAGTATTAATACATTGAATTCCATTTAAAAAAGTGCAATGAATTTCTAATCTAGTTTTATAACCTTTAATAATTGCAATTTAGCTCAGCTTCTTAAATCTTATTTCCACTGAATCAATTTATATCGATTGTGAAGTGCGTCAACAAAATTATTTATCTAGGTCTTTGATATGACATACATATTACATATACGCGTTTTATTAAGTGCTTAAAGAAGAGCGATGACCTGTGTTACATTTATTAACATGAGAAAATACTTACTAACTTTATATTATGGTAGTATTATGTGTTTACGTGTTGGCTATTATGCATTAGCGATTGTATTCAGTACTGAAAAATATTGGTTAAATGTAAAATATTTCCAAAGATATTTTTTAAAGCATCACGGTTCATATGAAAATTTAATACCATGGTAATAAATTTGTAATGGCTCGTTTGGGTCTTTCCTGTTTTCGTTTATGATTACAATTATTGATTTCTGAAAGTCAGTGTCCTGTTGGACGTTTATTATTTAGTCATTTGTATATTGACCTATTCTGTATAGGTAATTAATTGTTGTTGAATGGATTATTTTAGATATTCTAACGACGTCAGCGATGTACAAATTTCGAAATAATTTAATTTGAAATATAGTAACGATCATGAAAGTAAATTATATTAAAATAATATATATTAGAGTCGTTTCTATGGCGGTTGTCGTCATTAGACATTAAAGCATTACTTAAGGCTTCTATATGAAAATATGCAGCTGGTTGGTATCGCACAGGTATGTTGTGGTGACGTCATTGGTTTGACTCGTTCTTGGCCCAGACATAGTCAAAATCAACAATAGTAAAAATCTTGTTTGCAACGATATAACATGATCTTAAATACACACTTATGACCCACTTGTAATAATGTGTGTTTTCGAAGTTCGGTATATTTCTTTAGGTATTATATCACTTTAATTGCAAAAATACAGCCTATGACTTTAGAGCTGTCCAAGAACAAAGATGTCAAAGTTTTGCAACTTTTGCCTGCTGTATCGTGGTTAGTATCAACTAATTTTAGAATGCTATTTATAATAACAGGGTTCGTCAACCTTGTTTTCTTAGTTTTCTTAATGACTTATGAAAGATATTCACTAATGTAGCTTACAACTTACAAAAAATATTTTACCTAAAATTTACAAAGATCTGCTCGTTTCAGAATTAAAAAAAATCAGTTTGAGCGTACACTTTAAATACGAGCGAGTACTTTTAATATAAATTAATAATCATTATAGATTTTATGCTGTAAATATTTTAAGTTTTACTTTAATATAAATTTGTAATTAGTGACGTAAAACACGTCAACATTGTATGTGAAGGTAGTATAGGTTGGGTATCACATCGTATGCCCATTGATCGTAGGGCGGGCGGGAAATGGCGGGCGGACGGGAGGCGCCCACGTGCTCGCTCGAGCCGGGAATAGACAGTCGACCGCGTAATTCCTCTCGCATGTGTCGTGTTTGCTCAATTTTTTAAGTTAAATCTCGATAACACTAACCTTCACAGAGTTGTATTAAACTACATATTATAAAGTTGTCCGTATTACTATTTGTTTTTTCTTATTAATATTAACCAGAAATTAATTTATTTTTCTGTTGTATGTGTGATATATGTGATAATTTTGATCAAATCCATCATTTTACAGATGTGAAGTATTATTAAAATATTGCATAATTAAGTGACATTATTAGTGTGGATGTGAACAGTCCGTGTCCGTGAACACTTCAATAATCTCTCTAGCTGATAGAAATAGACTGAAAAAAGTGCCAATTTGACATTGGGCATCGGTGCGTCTCATATGAATTCGTAAGGATTGGAGTATTGTGGGCGGTTGTAACAAGTCGTGGCTAGATTTCAGGCGTTATTCTGATTTCAACTAAATAATTTGGCGAGTGCGCGGGTTTCGGGAATTGGAGAGAAGCGCCGGCGCCGTCGTAATAGAAATCAGTGCTCGCATCGCATGCAATGCGCGAGAAACTGGCTGCACTACTGCGAAGCGCAGTTTGTACGCCTGCGCATGACAACGTTAGTGGCAAGTTGCAGAATACAATTGCACCAGTTCTTGTATTTTCAGATGAAGGTGTGGTATTTGCAAATTTTATAAAAAAATATTATATAAGATTTTGTTAAAAAATTCCAACTTATTAATTATCGTGTGCTGATTATGTTGAACATAATAATTTACATCACTATGGTAGGTGTGACATTTCGAATTGAATTTAATTTATATTAGTTACCAATAACTGAGTAAATATCTGTTGAACAGTTTTTACGAATCACACGTAACATCATGCGAAAATTATTTCTGTTTTAACACACGTGATCGGCTATCCCTCTGTGCGTCATTTCATCCGCGGATACAATTTTTCTTTCTTTTTTGAGTGATATATGACTTGTGAAATACAGTTCGTGATATAAATACTTTTTTAATAATAGTAAAACGCACCGAAAACTATTTTCTTTAAATATGTGTTCGGGTATTATTTAATTAAATTATATTGTTTGAAGTAATACCGCCTTTGGAATTTTAGACCATATTATTTTAATAATAAAAACAAGATACTTTGCGATTGTGGAGAAATGATACTGAATTGAGAAATATGTTTTCGAAAGTAATCGCGTGAATTATCTAATTATTACTTGTGTGTAACGAGGGAAATATTAAGAGAAACCTATCTGACCAAGAAATTTATTATCTTGGTACGCTTGTACGTTAATATACCTAATGAAAAAAATCATTCTAATTAAATTTCAATGGTATTACTATTCACGACAATTTTCGCCAAAAAAGTAGTTTATTATTCTAAAGAAACAATACATTTTCCCCTCATATAACTTGCGATAAACGAGCTCTCGTGTAAATAATTATCTATTGTTATATTAATATTTATAACAAACTTAATACTAAAATTATACGCCTAATCAACATCGAAGACGATCGTCAGAATTATCATTCGTTGTATAATTATTTTTGGTTTGATAAAATAGTCAAATTGTTGTCCTCAAAATTGTTGGCAGAGCTTCGAAAAGCAAATTGAAATCAATTAATCATTTTAATTAGCATGTTTCTTATATAGTCATTCGTACAATAGAAGCCTTGTATGGTTTCAATTCATAGTGGTCGAATCATTATGAAGTAATCGATCATAGAAGTCCTTGAACGTTGCAATTGATTTATAATATATATAGATATTTAATAATTTCTTTCCATGTCATTAAATGTGTGTTTATGTTCATATACATTTGAAAGAAAGGCTTACCACGGCATTTATTTTCAATAATTTAAGTCGCGGCGAGACAGGAGACGGAGGATAGGTGCAAAGGTTTCGTCGAAATACTATATAAGTGAAAGCCGCATAAATAAACATATTGATATATGTAAATATCTGTAATTACGCACCAATGTATGACAGACTCGTTAATGATCATATGATAATCGATAATGATCATGAACCCAAATATCACCGACAATTATAACGAAAAAAAAATTAAAAAGGGGATAAAATTTAATTACACTCTTTACAGTCAGTGTTGCGAAGCGAAACATTATTTTGTTTTCACGTGTTTGAGTTATAATATATTGTTTGGTATATAATAATAATAATAATAATTTAAAAAGATTTCACACAACAACGAAGTTGTCACTATCAAATAATTTAAAACGGTCACGCGTTTTATTCACGCGAGGATTTACAAGGGTTTTATTTAAAAAAAGGTTTTAAATTATGTGGGTAGTTAAATCGTATTCGCAAATAGCCTTAAACTTCATATGAATTAGTTATTTAGCATGTTTAATATCAATAAGAGTAAAGCCCAGTGCATTATTTCGTATTTACTTTAATGTCACGTACTTCACAAGAACTGGTAATAAGATATTTCATAGTGTAACAATAACAAAATGTTTTGCGAGCCGTTCCCTGCCGAATGTTTGTTAACTAAATATAGATTTCAAAAAAAAACAAACGAGATTCGGTGGACAACAATGTTCTTAGTATAGATGCTCGCGTATTATATTAATTCTATAATCCTTGATAATAAAATTCTGTACACTGCCATTTTTATATTCTTGGCAGAGGAATGGTAGATTTAGTCTAAAGTGACACAATCATCACCTAATTACAAAGAAATTTATAGTTTTTCATGGTAGACAAGCTGTTATTTTTGCTCTAGACTTTAAATTCCACGAAGCCCACTGAACAATTATTTAATTCATGATTATAATGGTTCTAATGTTAGACTCTTCAAGTGGGCGTTATTGCACTAAATTCACATTTGATAGAATATTTGTTGTCAAATCTAGTGATATTGTAAATGTATTATTTTGTTTGTAGGGAGCGCACGCGAAGGGGGATTGGTATGGCGGGGCTGCGACACCGAAGACGGCACGACGGGAACACTCGCTGATGACAACCTCAACCCAGGAGACAAGGTAAAATTGTAACTAGTTAAGATAAATCATTGCGGAAATATAGACTCAAGAGTGTTTGCAAATATCATTAAACGTATTTTTTAAATTGAAATACTTCATTCGATTGTAGGTTTCAAGAGTTCTTCAAACATCTTGAGTTATCAAAAGCTGTTCTCGATATTCTTGAGAAAATAATCCGCAAATAACAAGGAATTTATTCTTAGAATTCCTTTTTCCTTTTAAGTGTATTAGGTTTCAACATCTTATATAACAACATCAATATAAAATTAAAATGAGATATAATTTAAATTAATGTTGCAAAAGTTATTTTACGACTATAAAGACGGGAGCGGTCACATGACCAAACTTTTATTATTTGTAGCTAAATATGTAAAGCACTTGACGGTTGTGCAATCATTTGACCCATGGTCATTTTTGGTATTGAGAGACTAGTAAAAATATATCCGCCATTACTTTATTCCATTTAACCAATTCTAATAAATAACTGTTTATATCTAGGTAATTTCTATATTTCTTTATTAGCTGGAGGGGTCGGACGCAGCTCCGGACGACCCTGTTCACCTCAAGAGACGGGTGGGACTCTTCAGTGGGGTGGCTCTAATTGTTGGCACGATGATCGGTTAGTGATGCAAAATCTGTACTGCTTTTTAGGTATTGCTTAATATTAAAAGAGTTTCTAAATTTAATTATAAAGGTTCTGGAATATTCGTCTCGCCCTCTGGGCTACTTGAGCGCACTGGCTCAGTGGGCGTCAGTTTTGGAATTTGGATGTCATGTGGATTTTTATCACTTCTCGGAGCGCTCGCATATGCGGAATTAGGAACCATGAATACGTCCTCAGGTGCTGAATACGCTTACTTCATGGACGCTTTTGGTGGACCGCCTGCATTTTTATTCTCATGGGTAATTCTCTCTCTCTCTATTTCATAATCGTAGTCAATCACTACTAATAAGGTATACAATTTTAAATGAATGTACTTAAATGAAATCTAAAAGTTCAAGCAATCACTTAAAAGGCAATGAGTAGTTTTTAAAATTGCAACTAATTATTTCTAGTTTAATACGAGTGTAGTGTAAAGTAGGTCAACTTGTAGTAAATTCTATTTACGTTTTATGTTATTTACGGTGAGTTGTTTATGTCATAGATGAGACGGCAACCGCTAATGCTTTCATGTTACGGAGTGCTTTTGTAATATGGAAAAATCTTTTTATTTTAAGAAATATACGTCTTTCAGTTAACGTTTTGTCGCCACGTGAGTTTGTGATCACGTGAAACAGAGTTCGACTTTGATGAATGATTTTATGTCAAAATTAATTATTTTTGAAGTTTTTCTTTTTATAAATACTAATAAATCATGTAGATCTGAAGTTATGCGCGAATATGATTTAACTAATTTAAAATTTGTTATGTTTATTTTTAATCGGACGTTTCGAAGCTTTAATCGTAAACAGTCTTAATTGGCGAATTAGTTTGTAATAAGTGATATATAATAAATAATATATGTTTGTTATAGGTATCGACATTAGTACTTAAACCGTCACAGATGGCTATAATCTGTCTTAGTTTTGCTAAATATGCGGTTGAACCATTTGTTTCGGAATGTGAACCTCCTAATGCACTTGTTAAACTCGTTGCTGTTATCGCTATTGGTGAGTAGTAAAGTTTTAATAACAATAAATTATTGACTCTGCTAGTGTACAAGCAAATTACTATATTCTACAAAGACTGTTTACATTTGTAATTGGGAATGTTGCAAGCTCAAGTAACCAGCGTGGTGGATATGAATACTTCTATCTATCTAACCTATTGATGTCTTCGTTCTTGTAGAAAACATCCGATTATTTGCTCGATCACTCGACTACTATGTTTTCGTATTAAAAATGTCAGCTGCGTTTAGAGTAGTGTTGGTTCTTGCTATAGTATAAAATTCATACTCAAGGTTTTAGTCGCGTTTCTGATCACTTTGGCTATAAAGGAAGTGATTGCCGCCTGAAAAAACATAATTGTGGTAGCAATTGTCTCCGCGCCTTAACTACTAATAGTAATTCGCTATAAAAGCAAATGGTTTATTTGATGATATGTTAATGCACATTAACTATATGATGTTCGTAGTACGAAGTAGGTAATTTGATACAATACAGTAACTCTCCTTGACATTTATTGTCATTAATATAAAGTTCATATTTCAGTGATGATATTGACCGTGAACTGCTACAGTGTGAACTTGGCCACTAACGTACAAAATACATTCACGGCTGCAAAATTAGTCGCTATTGCTATTATCGTGTTTGGTGGCGTCTACAAACTTGCCCAAGGTAATAAAGCTAAGGTTTTGTGGTAGTTTTATTATTATTTTAAGGGTAATTGCTAGTTCTTTTGATATCTTATACGATACCTAAACCGGCTTAATTAAATCAGAAACTAATTTGAAGAAATAACGTAGCACCTACTCGTATATCTAACGTTTAAAAATGTCTTATTTGTAATTTCCGTTCTATGTTTTAAATTTTTGGTCAGTTATGGTATTTGTTAGTTAAGTCTTTCTATTTTGTGATTTTAAAAAAATATTTTTGTAAAGATAGATATTTTCTGAATAAATAGGAGGTATCACATTAATCGGGAAAGTAGTTTTGTTTTTTGACTGGACTTGTTTATTTTATTCTAGACTTGACTTTGACTGTTGTAAACGTTGACAATGTTTCCCAATTAAGGCTTAATTTTGTCAGGTTGCTGGGATCTTTTCCAGTCCTGGGATGGTTGAGCACATCAATGTCGTGTTTACATTTACATACCATAAGGTCTATTTCTATTTGATTTTCATACATAGTCATTTTTATTTAGTAGTATACGTTGAAAGGTAATTAATATAATTTCTTTAATAATTTGTGCAATAAATTTGTTTAAATATTATTTTATAATTAACACGTTGTTTTAGATTTATTAGTATAGAGAATAAAATACAAAATTCGTAATTTATAAGTTTAACTTTAATCATAATTGAGGATTTAAAAACGAGTGATTCACTGACGTCCGGTTTGTGTCCCTATGGTGCAGGTAATACGCGACATTTACAGGAGCCCAACATCGCCAGTAGCACGGCGACCGTGGGCAACATCGCAACAGCGTTCTACACGGGCCTTTGGGCTTACGACGGTTGGAATAACCTCAATTATGTTACTGAGGAAATCAAAAATCCTTCCAGGTAAGTAGCCCTTTCAGGCGGAAATCAACGTTCAGTTTGTTTTCAGAATGATTCAGTGGGATATTAGTTGGTATCTATTTCGCGCTCGTTTTACTTTGACAGCGATAGACAAAGACAAAAACTTTTGTTTATGAAAAGTAATCCTATGGCTATATGTGTGTAATGCGTCCGAAGTTATTCGCAAAGTTATTTTAAAAACTGTCACTTTAACCACTCGCTGCGAAGCTTTCGAAACGTATCAAATTAATTTGAATAAATACATAGTAGTGTACATAAAGTACATATATGTTAAATTAATCACGTAGTACATACATACATATTTCTCTGGTTTATTCGTGAATGTTATTATACTAATTTAAAATATTTTACGTGGCCTACTTGACCGTGTATTTTGATTTTAATAAGCCACACAAAGTCATTTTAATTTGTTAATTAGACTTATTTATGTTTGTTCCTTTTCAGTTCTAGTACTGCCTTTGCCCTACTTTGTTGGGTAGCCAGCTATATGGTTGTTAATATACCCTTTAATTTACAGAAACCTTCCTTATTCTATAATGATCGGTATACCATTAGTCACATTCTGCTATGGCCTTGTCAACATGTCTTATCTGGCGGTAATGTCAGTGAGCGAGATGGTAGATAGTGAGGCTGTGGCCGTTACTTTTGGAAATCGATTGTTAGGACCCATGGCGTGGCTAATGCCTCTTGCAGTTACTATATCTACATTTGGATCAGCTAATGGGACGCTGTTTGTTGCTGGGAGGTGAGCATTTGTTGAGAAATGTATATGTGTTTATTAATATATGTACGTACAAATTTGGTTTTCCCAAACTAGGATAGCTTGTACAATGGGTACCAGGGCGAGGACAACATAAACAAGTGACACTCATGTCCTAAACAAATACCTGATTTATAGCTTAATAAAAATATCATACGTGATTTATATTCATAATTCGTTAATACTTATAAATAAATATTAATTTTCAATTCAAAAAAATTTAAAGAGATTATATGTACATGAGGTTTACTGTTAATATTTAAATGTCACGTAAAATGACCTAATAATTAATAAAATCTTATTACTTCGCAGATTGTGTTTTGCAGCATCACGTGAAGGACATCTCTTGGACATCCTCTCTTATGTACATGTTCGTCGTTTTACACCAGCCCCAGGCCTTATTTTCCACGTTAGTCCTTAGTATCTGTTAAATTGAATATGAGTTTAGTTCGTAGCGATCAGTAGATGGCGCTGGTAAGATTCTGTAATTTATTATAAATAATATCATTTCAGTCTTTAATAGCAGTCGCCATGGTTCTGTATGGTACTATTGATTCCTTGATCGATTTCTTTTCATTCACGGCGTGGATATTCTATGGTGGTGCTATGCTGGCTCTCATTGTTATGAGATACACTAAACCACATGCCCCAAGGCCTTATAAGGTATTTATTTGAAGCCATTTTAAATTAATTTAATATTCTTTAAATATCCTGATTTTAGTATATTTTTTATAAATTTAATTAATAGAACACCATAATTTGTAATTTGGTAAGACAAGGGCTTCGCATTTACGACACCCAGGCTCGAAATGAATACTCCACAAAAAATAATTTTTATAATTCTTATAAATAAATATTTGTTTGCACTAGGAATTTAACCCGGAATTTTCCCGCTACATTTGGTGTATTACCCGTTGCGCCTCAGAGGCCGTGGTTCACAAGTGGAATATTTAATCTTCCACTACACTTACTAATCTATCTCTTAATAAAAGAATGTATAATAGAACTGGTGGTAACCGTCATGACCATACAATTTGACCAAGAAACATTAATTAACGTTCACTATATTTCTTTCTACATATAGGTATCTATATTTGTCCACTGCTTATTACTGATGATTGCCAATTGACGCAATTCAATACAGCTTTGTGACGTACTAGCGTTTTGCTACGGACAGCGTTCGCGAAATCAAGCTTTTAATAAAAAAAATGAATACTCCATCGTGATTCGTAAAAAAATATATTCTTTAAAAACGAAAGACTGTATTTTTCAGGTGCCGATTTTAATTCCATATATCGTGTTATTAGTGTCAATATACTTGGTGATTGCTCCAATCATTGACAAACCTCAGTGGGAATATTTGTACGCTACTGCTTTCATCTTTGGTGGTCTTCTTGTCTACGTTCCCTTTGTTAAATGGGGCTATTCTCTACCTTTCATGGGTATGTTATGAACATTTTAATCAATATTCATATAAATTGGGTAATATAAATTATATGTTCCATACATTGTGCACAAATTATGTACTTCAGACGGCGGCGACATTTACGAACTAAAATTCTGTTTTCAGATAAGATCACAGTTTTCCTACAGATGGTTTTGGAAGTGGTGCCAACGTCAACAACGTTTGAATATTAAGGGTCATGACATATAAGTCTCTGCTGGACTTTAAACAGGCATTTGTGACAAATTGACTTATTATTTTGTTAAGCTTGCGACAAAATTATTTTCAGAACACAAAACATACAAATTGTAATCTATATCTATAATATGTAAATGCGATATTTATTATTAAATTTACGTTATACCCACATTTATTAAATAAAAAATTGTCATGACACTTGCAATTTGAATCTCAATCTAGTAGAAAAAAATGTAAATGACTACGTAACTGTATTTATTTATGTATTTTCTAATTCAATATCGTTGTAATTTATTAAGTATTCTATTATATATTTCAAAGGAAATTTTTTGAACAATAAAAGTTAGATTCATCTCATTTCATTAGTTTGCACGAATCATTCCTAATTAAAAGGTCTCAAGACGTTATTTTGAAAGTTATACCTATGCCCATACATGGTGAAAATGTTGTGTTTTAAGTTAAATAAATTAATGTCAATTCTGCACTTTTATTTTGAGACCTAATAATAAGAGGTAATCTCGCTATGAGTGATTGTGCTAATCTCATAGTACTTAGTTCATATCTTTCATCCATAGTTCAGTTTGTTTTTCTCTTTTTCTTTTGTTTTTGGGACAGCGATTACTATTATTAATTATACGTATATATAACTCGAAAATAAAATAATTGTACGTAATATATATCTGTTTAAAGTACATATTCAACTTACATATTAAACTTTGAAAGTTTCGTTGTTCCGTTCGTAAAGACTTGTTAAATAACTAATGTTTGAATATTAAATTTTTAAAATGACAATTTTTGCGATCGGTAAAATTTGGTCCTATCATTCCTTACCGGGGCAAAAACTAATGTCATATTGTGTATTTTCTAACATTTAAAAATATATATTTATTTGTTTAACTTGTTTAAAAAGTTTATTTAAAGCTAGACTCTGCACATAAAAAGGGCTTGTTCTTACAGAAAAGACGCATCGTTCTAGAAGTCATTTTCATATAGATGTAGAAAAATGTAAAAGTAGACTTGATGAAATGATGTAGATTTAAACGCAGCAAATCATTATAGATTGAGCTGCATGTCTTATTGTTATAAAGTTACAGAGAGAAAGTTATTATAAGCGTGATTTAGGATTGAATATAAAAAATATATTTTTCGTTACATCTCTAATTATTGCAGCTAATATTAAATATGAATGAACCGAATTCAGTGTAATTTATTTAAATATATGATTATTGGGCACACAAAAGTACACGTAGCGATGTGATATTGTTATGGGTAATAAAAATGGTTTTTATTTTGTGTACGATTTGACAAGTCCTTTATAACTTTGTGAAAGAGAACGATATTATTTATTGTTATACAAATTAATCAATAACCATTAAGGTTTTAAATAAAGGCAAATCAAAATTGAGTCTTTTATTTTCCACCATCCTGTTTCTTTATATATAAACAATAAAAACAACATAATAAAATATTCAACAATATATTTGAAATAAATCACAAAGACTTGTTACAGAACTTTGGAATATGTCAATATTTAATAAAATTTATATGTCAAACACGCTTTATTGAACCATTGAACTAATCTAGGACCACTGTTATAGTGGGCATGGGCGTAGCCACGGTGGGGCAAGGTGGGGCGCTTGCCCCACCCTGGCTCTGCCTTGTACGGTATCTAATCAAACCTAAAAAAACTTAAATATCTGTTTTGGATAATTAGAATTATACATACAGATACATGGTGCTGTAGGGTGTGGCTGTAACCTTTATGTATGAAAAAAAATATAACCGGGGTAAGACCGCGGGTATTTGCTAGTTGCATATTATTTTAGGCAGCTGCCCCACCCTGAACTCATGGCTGGCTACACTCATGATAGTGGGTCTTGAAATATGCACAGGTACTAATGACAGACATCAGAGATTTGAATAAGAAAATCTCGACCTGTAGGCGACTGTACCGTAATTACAACAAAAAATACGTGACTATTATACAATATTTACTTTAATTATACAATTCATAATTTATATACATATACATACTTCAAATTGATTTTATTCAAAAATATTAAGCATCGTATGTACCACGTAAGCAAATTCGAAGCGAAAGCGATTACGTACTATAAGTGACGGTTTTAATGTCACGTTCTCAATGGATTTCGCTCACGAAGGATAACACATTTGTTAAGAGTTCTTATACTATAAGGAATTTTTAAAATTAATTACTACACACAAAAACGTAATAACCTAAGTAAATACTACACAATTCACAGCGGTTATGAAGTGAAATTGCGTCAATGACACAGTGCGTGAAGATTGCTTCAGACTCTATTGAGTAATTTTATATGAATATACGTAACACTACGTAATATACTGTTTACGTAAATAAATAAACTATGAATTAAATTCACAAAAACTCTAAACCTTTAGTTATACTAGTGTATTCGTTTTAGAGAATCATGCATTAATATTTAAAAGTAAATGCGATTCAAGTAAGATTTTGCTGGTATCAATAAGTGATATTAAAAAATGTAAAACATTAAGTGTACCTACTTACAACAATTAAATGAATATTTTAATAACTAGATATGAAGATTAATGCTATGCCTAAATTTAGTAAAGTAAAATTAGTTTTTTTCTTTTAAAATATAACTATGTTTAAATTGTCATACAATTATGTTGTTAAAAATGATACCTTGTAAAATGCTTTCAATATTTTTTTATGAAAATGTAATGTTTATGTTAATCAATAGTAAGCATATACATATATTAAATATAACATGAATCTGAAAGTTTTATTATTATTGAAATGAAGTATTGTTTTTATTTTATTAAGCAAAAACAAATGTGTTAACGTCGCCGGCTATTAATTAAAGCCTTAACTGGAAATAGCACATGAACGATATTATGATCATGGTGGGATATGTCATTCTTAGTACATTCATCAGTTGCTCAGATCACAGTTTCATTGCTGACAATAACACAAATACTTTATTAATGGATATCACAAAATATACCAACTGAGCCCACTACATTGTTTACAAGGAATCATTACAATTAAATAAAACTATTATATTAATTCTAAAATCTTAAGTGTGGCTTGTTTTTCATCATGTGTCTGAAAAAAAAGAAAAAATATTAATAATGTACAAATTTCATCAAATTTACATAAACTAAGCAGTCAACGTTAAAAATACATACTTATCTAGTGTCTCCCAAAACGCCATGAGTATGGCACGGTCAAGATGTCGCTTTGTACGGCTCAAATTAAGGACAGTTACAGCCCAACGAGATACATTGGCATCTAGCTTCATCTCATCATATTTTAAGTGAAACGCACAAACTGTAATTGAATATTACTTTAAGTTACTACTTGACTGAATTGTACTCAATTAAGGCATAAATTTTATATAAAGTAATTAAATGATTCTCTTTATTAGGTAAAGAAAAGTGAGATACATACTATTAGCGAAAATCTGCACAGGGTTTCCATCCCACGGCCATCCTTTGAATTGCCATGCTGGCCCTTGTACAAACACAGCCACCACTCTGTCCCATTCTGCGAGTGACAGACGCCCAGGATTGTCTACAACTCTATATGGCACCTGGGTACAGATAAATACTTGTGAATAAGCTGTTTAAATCTCCCGATATATAACTAGAATAATCTCAGGTTACTCAGTATTTTTTAGAATTACCAGCTTGTTATGAATCTATTTTCAGAGCAGTAAAGGGAACTCACCGTCATAGACACTGCATTATTAGGTACAGCAGCATCAGAATTCTGGCCCTTTCTTCTTTGAAGGAGTATCTCATTTTCACGATTATAGCCCTCAGCTTTCTTCTGTTCTACAGATATAAACCTGAAAAAGAAAGACATATATTAATTGATTCTGCTTTTGATAATTAATATTTAAACCAGTAACATATATTTTGTAAAGATCAACTTACTTGAGCTCTTGTAACATATCTTTGACGTTATACATAGAGATCAATGATGTAGCAGCGGCTGGTATAATAATAATAGGAGTGCGAGAGGGGCGTTTACCACCATTAATAGGCAAACGAGCCGTAGCTACTGGTAGTAACTCACGACGACCTGGAGTGCCCGGTGGACCCATTGGTATGTTACCATTTTCTGTAATAAATCAAATTATTATAGTAATCTATATATGAATTTCCAAACAAGGCTTTTTTTTCTTCTTCAATAGTTAGTGGAGGATCTATTAAACTGATATGACTGACGTCTGAGACTTCCCAGAAAAGTTATAAAGGACTAACTTCAATTTCAAGTATTAATGTGAATGTGCCTAAAGATTGTTTTACTTGAAATGAAGAGTTGAATTTACTTACGCATGATAGGTCTATGTGTGGGTGTTTGTGGTGCAGCCCTTGTAGCTGAAGGAGCACTGGGACCCTCTGTCACAGACTTCAATGTCATACCACTAAAAGTCCTCATGGTATCAATCTGGAAACCCTCCGTTTCTATAAAGAAATAAATATTTATTGTAGGAATAACAAATTTAAATATTTTAGAAAAACTCATTTTTAGGCTAAAGTTTTTTAATTTCATACCTTCCTTCTGCCTAATAAATCTTTCCTGATCGTATCTGTTATATTGTGCCTGTTGCGCTGGCATTGACGTAGGAGCTGTAGTCATTGGAATTGGGGGTGCTCGAGGTATTCCGGGTCGACCTTCCTCACGGGCTCTTATACTGCTCAGCAATGCTAAAATACTTTTTGCAAATACCTACAATGCACAATAATAAATATTTTATTTAGGATTCTACACTTGATAGAAGCGTGGGAAACATTACAAGGTAAAATTTATGTTCTCCAGCTATACTAGCTCCATATAAAAATTTACTTTTATTTTTCAAATATTGCAACTTGATAATATATACCTTTCCATTGCTTTGTAGAACAGTAGTTCTAGTCCTCCATTGACGCTCTCGACTTATAATATCTTTTGTATCGACATCCAATATAGCTCTAACATCGGAACCTACTACTCCTAGAGTATCAGCATAATCATTGCTTTTAATAGTTGTCCGTTTCTTAGCTAAACGTTTGGCTTTAATTGCAGCGATTTTTTCAACTGACATAGCCTCTGATAATGACCTGTGAGTAAGGAAAACTTATGTAAATTCATATTGCTGCATTTGGGTGTGTGCCTATGTACTGGGCATTTAACAATCAAACTTGATCTTTGGACTCAAATTAGTGTTATTTGGGAGAAGAAAGTACATTGCCACATTATAAAACAGCATTAAACTATTTAGATATACACTTACTTAATGTTGTCAACAGTAACAGAAGCTTCCTTTGGGGCATCAAGTCGGGCGGCCAATTGTTCTCTAACCATTTGTACATGTGTCTCCTCAATACGAGGTTTCTTTGCTGCTGATTCACCTCCATCTTGGTCATGTGTACGTTTGACCTAATTACAAAAAAGACATGTCGCATTATACATATAAACTAGATTATTTAATATTATCTAAAATAAAATGACAAAATATAAAAATAGCATACCTGTGTGGGAATCTCCAAAGGAGCACTTTTGTCAATTGACGCACAAGTAGTAGTTTCCCCATTTAAATAAGCGAGAAGTTCCTTGCGATCTGGACGTCTTACAGGAGGTATATTAGCAGCCTTAAATCGAAGCGAAAGTTATTATTTGAGTCGATAACTCGAAAACAGGTCCGTGAAAGAAATCCTTAATACTCACAGCTGCTTGCTTAACGTAAACCGGATGTGCTAGGTGTATATTTTGTAGTATAAACAATAAACATTCTAACGTATAATATTCCTTAACACTGCCTTCCTTCCCCGACCTATGAATTGATATATAATCTAAATTAGAAACTGTATGTTTTGACTGAAATGTCAATTACTGAAATAGCAACACGTTAGCAAATATTTTTAACACAGACAAAGGTACTTACGCCCACATAAGATAATTGGTTTTGACATTTTTTGGCCACGAAAACTCCCCGAAAATAATTTGATTTCCACGTTTAATAATTTCTTTTTTATTTACATTATATTGGCGAAGTAAACTCAGAGGATCCGCCATGTTTGCTACTAATGGTGTTACTATTGGTAAAAAACCAGTAAAAAAATAAAATTTATTACCAATGGAAAAATATTTTATAATAGAAAACAAATTAAACTTTAAAATTTAAGCTTTCAATGAATAATATCTTAAAACTGTAGACATAGTTTTATTTGCGTTTCAATGTAAATTTCGACAACATTCTATATTTTTATAATTAAATTCAACTTTCTTATTTATGTTTACATAGTAACCCAACAGATGGCGCTTTTTCCAAAAATATGTAAATTGTTTCTAAACATGGCTGCCGGTCGGTCTGAATAGTTTATTGATATTTTGTTGATTTTTACGTTATTCAATCTTAACAGCAAAATAACCCCATAAATTGTGATAATATGCCATAATTGTCGAACTCGGATAAAGATGACTTCCACTCCAAAGACTGAAAAATGGGGACAAGGTAGGTTCGCTTGTGATTCTTGAATTTTTTTTATTACTTGTAAACTTTCGTGTGTATCCTTTTCTATTAAAATTCAATTATTTAAATAATAAAGTTTAACTATTTTATGTAACTCGAACTAATTGTTATGTATTATTTGTTTCATATCGGTATCTATTTCATGACCGACGTCAACAAATTGATAACATTAACAAAGTAGGTAATCAATTTAATTATATCGATCAAAGGTAAAACAAAATAACTGTTTTTTGTTGTTTTAAAATACTTAGCAACAATTAATTCGACATAAGTTTATCTTATTTTATACATTCTAATTTATAAAATCAACTCGGGGTTATTTTTAGTGTTCAAAGTTGTGGATCTAATGAAAACACTTCATACGGTATAGTGACTTATGGAACTTTTGTTTATATATATCTGACTATTTAAAACAATATTTGCTCATTTGTGCTTTCAGAATCTGTTATTTTTAATTAAATAAAACACTTTATGATAGTTTTACTATTACCTTCCTAGCAAATAAAGTACTCAAATATAATACATGTTGATGGGAACAAAATTATTTCACAATCCAGATCCATTAATCTGATACACATCGTGTAATGTGAATATTTAGTGATGTGAATATTTTATTCAATTATTCATATTACTTTTATTATTACTTCTCTGTGCCATACACAGTATCACTTTTCTCATCTTAAGAATAAGTTAACCGCTAGAAAATGCCTATATGCATTAAGCCTTTTGCGATTAAGAATTTATTATAGCTAACAATATCAGAGCTATATCCTAAACTTGTTTTCATTTTTTTCAAGTAAATATACAAAAGATTATTGATCAGTTAAAAAAAAATTTGAGTCAATATCTAATTAATTTATGCAACATTTATACTTATGAAGTAGCTGTTTGACTAGAATGAAAAATTATGTTTCAAATTTTAACTTAAAATTTGTATTAAAAAAGTTCACTCCAGATTCGGACACCATGTTCCAACAGAAGTTGCAAATCTCGTAGTTTGTAAAATCACATTTCGCTATTGTGATTATGTGTAATGTAATTAGTATTCAAGAATTTTATCTAATTTTCGTCTTAAATGTCTCATTTCGTATATTATGATTATTAGTACTGTTTTAATTATTTTTCAGACATCTGAATCATAACATATTTACTTTCACGAGATAGAACTCCTTAATCCGTCCAAAAATAAATATGAACAAAGATTTTCATTGCCAACCTTGTCTCTCCCACAATTTGTCGACTCAGTTCGCGGTCAATGTCGGGATTAGACTTACGTATTATATTATACTTTAAGAAAATGATTGTCCATTTGTGATAACTTAATAAGACAAAATATCATATGTTAATTTGTGAAAATAGGTACATATATGTAGTGGAAAAGTGAATTGAATTTCATTAGCACGGTTTGTTCAGTCTACTTCGGCCAGTGTTAAATCTGTGTTTAATATTCAAGTTAAAAGTGAAAGTTAAGTCTCATTAATAATAAAAAAATATATATATGAAAAAATCTCCTCGGGGATACACGTAATTTTTTTGCCGCGTAAATTGTATGAAGTTTTTCAGTAGCTACCGCGCCATATAGTTTTTTCTTTGTTTGAATTGCCAATTAAGTCTTCTATCAGTTAATTAAGTGGATCATCATTTTCAATAGTTAACACTTAGTAGTTTTAAAAGAAAAAAAACGTGAGCCTATTTTTTATGTCATTAATTAGCTCTGTTAATTGTAGAGATATTTGTGCATTTTAATAGGATGAGTTGATGGCATTTTAGAAATTTGTTAAATCGTTACATAGTATGATTACAATAGCTTAAATGGTCGGCCATACTGGGAAATGGACGTTGTATCCGCATTGGATATTTGTGATAATAATGGCCGAGGCGCAGCATCCGGCTGAAGTCTGTCGTCCTCTCAACACACGTATTTTATTATACATCCTAGTTGTGAAATGAGAACATATAATTAACGACATGAATACCACAATAATACCAATTAACTTTATTTTAAGTAAATTTAAGTAATGTATTTATTTTATTTGAATTAGAATATGTTACTAAGCTAGACTTTAATTATATATTTCCAAGAGCGCTCGCTTATTCCATGTAATCTGAGGAAATCGTCTCTACTATCTACTAGATGAATGATAATACTAACCCCGTTATTGTCTTAATTTCACACATGTGTCTTCCTATTTTGTCGTTTCACTTTGATAGATGTACTGTTATAATTGGTCGGATTACTCAATTGTAGGGAAACCGTATTAGTAGTTATATTTTAAACATATGTATTATTTATTATGTTTGGGGTCAGTCATGTGTATTTTTTCTATCAATTCAAAGTTTAAATAAAATGAATTAACTGTATACAATTTGTCTGCAGACATTTTGCCGAGATTAACAAAATATACGTAAGTCGTCAGTTATTTTGGGATCCGTTGCAAATCTGTTAACGTTCTTTGCTAATTTGGCTAGATGTTTTATCTTATTATGCGTCCACATATCATTTTACACATTTCTTTTAATGCAAAATAACTAGCGAAATTTACAGAGGTTGTCTGCATAATCTAAATTCAAAATAACGACACATCTTTCCATAATAACAACATGAGACGTGTGCTACGTGCGTATGCATTCGTGGGAAACGCGCATTACTGATAAGTACATTAGCTTAAATCGTCCACTCAATTATGCATCCATTGTATGTTTCGAATGAAAAGTGTATGAAGTTAAAGCAAACATGCCTATACTACTATATTTTCTCTTCATAACGAGAAAGTTATTTTTCGACATGTTTCCCGAGCACTTAAATTGGCCGTGACGTTGAAAGCAATTTGCCATAAAACAGCGATACAAAATAAGTAGGAGCTCACTGATGATACCTTAGCATCTTAGTTTAAATATTAATCTGGATTCTTGATCTAACATTAATTGCATACGCTCATATTATACTTAGAGAACATAGTTATTATGCATTCCATATAATAATGTCCAAATTGTCACTGTTATTGCAATTACAATGAACAATAGATGAATTCGAATCAGCTACTATATTTAGAAAAGCATAGTTTGCATAGTGCACGTAGAGATCGCAGATGGCTCTGTGGCTGCAGCACCGTAACGGGACTGTTCTCTCAATAGGGCTGTTTGAATTAGACATTCCTATGTCGGCGCGCTGGATACGCTAAATTGTATATACGGTTTTGCTCTACTCGCTCCGCTATTCGACTTATTTATTAATATTTCCATGGCCATTCTGCCGGGAGATTCGATACACTATTTCTCCAGTATGAAACAATAATAAATAACAAGGAGGAGTTAAGTATTTCCTAGTAGCTATTAGATATGCTATTCATGGCAATAATGATTTTCATATTATAAATATTGCTATTACAGTTTATGTTAAACTCGTGGTAGTCAGCGTGTTCTTTTTTTACGTTTTTTAAGTTAATGTTTTTAAATAAATACTTTAGGGGTGAAGTAATTAAGTAACTTCGACTAGGATGCAAGTGGCACGTGATTGAGGCCGCATAATCTATGTTGTATCCGCTCGTGGCTTCGATAATTACGCATGTTAAAAATTCCTGCCCTGTATTTGTGTCAAACGGATAAAATAAAAGCTGAAATGCTAAGGATTTAGTATTTGTATATTTACACAATTTAGTTATTTTTATAAAATTTATGTTTCTACTCAAACGTGATATTTTTAGATATAACATCTTAAGCAATTGTAAATATCCAACGACTCGTGTTTTTGTTTTACGAGAGTTAAACAAGCGGAAAGCCATCAATGATGGGGCTTGCTGGTTACGTGTAGATACGGTGCTTGTGCTCTGAACGGTCTGTTAGGGCACTATAACGGGATTGTGAACAAGTTTAATTCGGTGCATAACTTATCGAGTTATTTTTAAAAAAACGTCGAAAATGACCATTTTTTGTTTTTATAATAACTTTTTTAATTTTTGGTTTTTTTTTTTTTAAATTCACCAAAATGGTAGGTATTTACTAGCCAAATAAGCTCGTTTTTGTAAAATTAAAAAATATTAATTTTTTACCGAGATACATCAAGTTTTCGAAAAAAAGGTGTTTTCGCAAAATGGCCACTCTTGCCCTAGGGAAAGTCGTAGAAAATCGTCCGGGTACGCATTTTCTTTGTGAAGAGTTGTACTTTCATGCTATTAAAAAAGGTAATCGGTTTTTTTAATTTTTAAGTCCTAAAAATGGCTTTGAAAAATTTTGGGCCACATTTTTTTCATTTTTTTTTAAATATCGGCTGTGGCTTAAATAGGTTACTTACATTTTTTCACAAATTTATTTGAATGATTTACTGCATTTAATAATGTTATTCTGAACGGGGTACTTTTAATATGATATTGAGATATTAATCAAGTATTTTTTTATACAATGATGTGTTTTATTTATACGTACTTATTATTGATATTATGTTTTCTATTTGTTATAAAGCCTTCTCGACGAACAAATAACAGTATTTAATCAAAAATATATAATATTAATGTATATTTCAAAGAAAACCGATGAGAGACAAGAAAGAAAGGAGCGCAGTATGGCCCGCGCGTCTATGCGAAGCAGCGCGCTATGTTAATTAATTTTTTTCCGATAGTAATAATAATTTGTCCATCGATTAAAAATCTGTTTTTGAAAGAAAATTTAACGTAGAATACGATGGCAATATTTAAAACTCGATACGAGGTGGGGGCAATTGTTAAAAATCAATTTATAAACTTCAATCGTTAATAACAATCTTAAATTGTTAGTAAATTTTTTTCAAAAATATTTTATTCTTAATGCTTGTTCTTTTACCTTTAAAATGATAGAAAAAACCTGTATGTATCACAAATAGAACCAGAGTTGTGAATTTTTGAAAATTACTCCTCAAGCCCAAAATCATCAAAATCGCGAACTTTCAATCCTGGCTAGCGTCTAAAATATTGTGTAAAGTAAAAAAATAAAAAATATGGGTCTCTTTTTTTTTCAATACAGAACCTGTAAAAAAAGTTTCATCCAAATCAAAAATGTGTCGGTCAATTTTTGCCAAAATCTGTTCGGTTTGTAAAAGAATGCCCCATATATATATATATATATGAAGTTCATAAAACTAATTCTTCTGTTATAGATTAAAGAAGATTAGATGAATTAAAGAAAGTGTTATACACAGTAGGAATTTTAATTTGATCTTGTAAGACCAGTCTTTTCGTTCCAAAGAATGTATAATATGTTATGTTATGATTGTCAAGTGCAGTTAAATAGGTATCATGGCGAAAGGGGTTATTTAAATAAAAACATACAAAATATCAATACTCACATATTATTTAATTCAGTATTATTATTAACACACATCAAAATGACACCTTTCTCGTGTGGGTGACAGATATGCGTCTACCCCTTCCAGCCGATAGGGGTCGCCGCATGTCTGTCACGTTAAAATTATTACTAATCGTATCAATTATTACCTAATTAACTCATATTTAAAGTTTTAGTCAACATTATTGAATTTGATTGCTAACATGATACAACGCACTGTTACTACAGTGCTTCCCAAACTTGCTTGTTTAGGAGTTTTAGTTGCGATCTAAATTGCATTTAACTATTATTTCATTGCTGTGAATTATATTTTTTAATTTTTCAGATGAACTGAAAGGCAAATTAAGAGAGCTGCAGAATCCAGGCGGGGATGCTCTCGCTTTGTATGGTCAGAACATGGTCGAGCTATGTCGTAGGGTTAAAGAAGCAACCGCAAGGGGGTTGTTCTCGGCACCTCCGCGTGGACCAGTCGGTATGTCTACAGTCGGTACATTTGATAAGTGATCTGCTTTAAGATTAATGATCGGCTTCAGTTAGGACTACACAGCGACAACTGAGGGACGAATATATATATATATATATATATGACAGTGTTAAAAATTTGTTTGACTATATTGACAGTTTTATATGTTTTTATGACAGGTGCATATTTAAAAGCGAAGGAGAAGAAATGGGCGAGCGCCTTAGAGCATATACTCGGGCGCAACATTCAATCGTTCTGCGTCAACACGAACGAGGATTCACGGAAGTTATTTGAAATCATGAACCAAGTGTACGGCTCGAGTGCGAAACCGTCGGTCACCTGCAGCCAGTTCATTAATAGGCGACACGACGTGCGAAGGAATTGTGTGAGTACTTAACATGCTCATTAAAAGTGTTATTCAGAATGAAAATTCAGTTTTGTTATATATATGTACAGACTATGATTGACGAGTTTCTTGTGGTATTCTTCTCGTCATACGCCTTTCCGAAGTCACGGTAGAATCTAACGATGAGCAAGTGCATGCCTTTAGTGCCTATGCTAATAAACGATTTTCATTTCATTTCTTTTGTCCTATATGTTACAAAACTCATGGTCACCCCATTCTTTCTAATAATAGATTTTGTAACGAGAGCGTCTTGTCAATTTGGACGTAGCATATTCGTCTCCGCTTCTTCTTTTAATAATGACATCAGATATTCGCGCTTATTTTCATTGGCATTCGTTTTAATGTACTATATGACGTTTCTTCCAATATATGTTAAACACAATCATAGGTCAGCAGAGCCTGTAAGGTACCTAATCAAACCTAAGAAATTAAATTATCTAGGTACTAACAATCCTTAATATCCATAAGAAAGTTCACACTCGACAATCGTCAGTCGACACAAAAAAAAATAACCAGGGTAAGACCACGGACATAGTTTGCTAGTTACATATTATTTTAGACTGCTGCCCCACCCTGAGCCCATGGCTGGCTACGCCCATGAACACAATAGTTAGGTTAGCAAACTTAGCTTAATTGTTTTCTATGTATGTTTGTTAACTGTTTGTTGTGTATGTTTAAATAAATAAATTCTTAAAGACAATTCTGCCAATGTCGACTATTCGGGCAGCAGCCCAATTAGAAATCCTAAAGTTTTAATTCACATGTCCTTCGTCTCCTAAAGCCAGTATAGTGGTGGCGACTGCACTGAAGTTTCTGTATTTTCAGGTTCGTGCCGCCGGCTACGTGTCTGCTTTGGACGCCCTCGATATACCAGATCCGATCGTCGCGAATTTTCTCATTGATAACATTTCGGTGGAAACCATTCTGCTTGTCCCTGAACACGGTATGTTGGTGGTATCAATGCGCGGCTTATGTTCTATTTATTCATTTATAAAGCCTTGTAAGCGCGTGGGTATTTGGAATAAAAACACTAAATGCGTCTAAACCCTTCAATGGTTGACAGCAGACTGTGGAACTTTTTATTTATAGTGATTTTTTTTTTAAAATTTTTTACTTTTGGCAAATGGGCTCCAATAGAGCGCTTTTACTCGTCAAATTAGAAACTACCTTGTATACATTATAGCCTACTTACAAAATTCTATTACGATTATATATTATTTAATATTTAATAAAAAAAGGAGTGCTATTATATAAACTAAATGAAATTTAAATTATAGGATAGGACGGCATGCTCAAGGTGATAAAGGGATAGATACTACACTTCTAATAAAATTACAAAAATACATACATACCAAATAGATTGGTATGTATGTATGAGTACAGTCGACAATCTTCAAATGGATACAGATTGGACTTTTCGACTTGAAGAAACAATCATTAGAAAGGGATAACTATATTCTTATCGTGTCGAAGTTGAGGCATGTGTGAAAGGGATGCAGATATCTCGTTTCCATTTGAAAATCGTCATATTAAAGGAAATTATTTAAAATTATTTTGCTTATAATTCCCGCTACATTAGGTCGATGAAGGAAAATAACTTCCACCAACATTCAATAACTTGTCTCGACGCGTTTCACCACTTCACGTATCCTGATGATGCCTTGTGAAGTGGCGAAATGCGTCGAGACAACTTGTTGAATGTTGGTGAGGTTATTTTCCTTCATCAACCTAATGTAGCGGGAATTATAATAATATGGATTTCCGCAAAGTAACGTCTGAAACAATTAATTATATTAAATCGTCGTATGTTTGTTTCTCAAAATATGTTTTTGTTACACTCACAGGTGATGCGATCCGTCTGTCCGATAGTGTGGAGAACGTGCCTGCCCATTGCACTAAGATAGTTACGCTGGACAATACCGAGTTTCATCCGGCGCCGAACTACAGGAGTTACGGAGGCGCGCACAGACCTTCCAGATATCTGCAAATCAGCCGTGTCGAGAGAGTCAGGTATTTACAATTTTTAATATTATTCGAAAAGAGTCAATTAAATGTTCGGACATGAAAATATGGTATTGAGAGGCATAATTTCAAATTCAAATATATTGCATGCCACAATTATAATTAATACTAGCTTTCACCCGCGGCTTTGCTCGCATTTAGGTCATTAAATAAGTATCAGAGATCATTTCAATAGAAATAAATCAATATGATTCCAAACAGCTGAAACTATAATCAGTCGGAAACTATAGTAAAAAATAATATATTTTTTAAAATAATAAGTATCTTATGTTACTTCTAGTGTCACCAAAAATATGTGTACAAATTTTCATGATGATCGGTTGAGTAGTTGTTGTAAAAATACTCGATACCACATTTCGGTTCCAAATGTTGGAATGAATCACCCAGTATAAATGTACTAAGTATCCAAAGCAAATATATAGATTTACATTGGAACACCATAAATCTACTTAAAAATCCATATTAACGTTAATTTCACAGGCAACTGCAGGCTGAAATAGAAGGGATTACGCGGTCGGTCGCGTCGCTTGGCCGTGAACAGGCGGCGCTGGTGGCGAAAGCTCGCGAAGCCGACGCAGTGGAAAAGAAAGCCTCCGAGGTTGCCGCGGCCTTGTACATCGAGAGCCATTCGAAGGAGACCGCGTGCAAAGCCGCCCGCGCTGCCTTGGAAGAGTCGCAGAAGTCGGCGGAGAATAATGCGCTTGTATGTATTCTTCTCTTCTTAATAATGGCCCGCTGGTTGTGTTTTGTACAAATAGAAGACTGTATAATGAGTAGTTCTAACATTACATAGTTATATGCTAATTGGATTTAAAATATAATGCCTAATAATAAAAATAGATAAATAATTCTGGAGAAACGTAATTTTTTTAGGAGGATTATAAAATGAAAAATTGACGAACCGATCGGTATTTTTTTCTTAAATATTATCTTTATTTTATTGTTTTTTCAACAAAAATTAACAAAATATATCTTAGCCTGTTAAGTAGTAACTTTTTTTCTATATTGTTAGACAATTTTAACATAAAGAATAATTTAACAAAATGAAAGTACAAATAAATAACTTTTATATTTCTTTTCAAATGAGAACATGAATCTACTTAATTGAATTTGTAGTGGAAGTGGGTCATCCCATTTTATTTATTCTTGCTGATTTATGATCTCATGTGATTTTTAAATGATAGTTAATTATAATGAAATAAATAATAAAAAAAATATTTTATTTTATTTAAATACGTCCACTGAAGCCAAATATTGAACACTAAACTTTAAAAGATTTTCAAATAAAATCACATATATGCACGGGTCTCTGAGGCCCCCACGTCAGTGTTTACGTGAAATTAAATCCACCTCAGTAGTTAAAGGTTAATAATATTGTTTCAGTTTGACCAATTGGAGGATGTGAGACAGAGCATGCAGGCGCTGGATGCGCGTGTGCAGGATTTGAGACGTGAGGCGGAAGTCCAGAAATCCAAGGTGGCCGAGATGGAGGATGCGATTGGCACTAAGAGAAGAGATCTCGGTCTGGTTAATGGCTTGTGCAACGAATTGAATGTATGATACGTTTCTTCTATTTACAATGGCTTTAAGTTATATTGTGTAACTAGCTTTTGCCAGCGGCTTCGCTCGCGTTAAGAAGTATTATTATTAATTAGGTTTAGTTTGTGTGGCTTTACTGTTGTTTAACGTGTGTTAAGTAGTTATCACCATTCCTGTCGTGGGTCATAATTGAAAACTTGCTCCAGTTATTAACCACATATCTGTCAATTTTTAATTTCAGTTCAATCAATCGAAAATCTAATAAGATTTATACAAATTTTCATCCCCTATTTTATCCCTTTAGGGGTGGAATTTTTCAAAATCCTTTCTTAGCGGATGCCTACGTCATAACATCTACCTGCATGCCAAATTTCAGCCCGATCCGTCCAGTGGTTTGGGCTGTGCGTTGATAGATCACTAAATCAGTCACCTTTGAGTTTTATATATATAGATTATTCACTGGTGGTACTCTGGGACTGATTAGTATAGATATATTTAGAGATACTTAAGTTTAATAATATTGCTGATTAAAATTGATTAAAAATATAATGCATTGTGGCAATAAAAAGATCAGAAGAAACATGAAAGATGACACTGACAGACTAAACGTCAATACCTCAAATCTTCTTAAATAAGTATTTTCGGCTTGTAGAATGGACCGCCACATATGCATCAGTGTTTCCCAACCTCTTTTATGCCATGCCCCACCTTAGCCTTTCTAAAATTCTTATGCCCCCCTCTGTGTAACCAAACATCCAGTTGATATTTTGGGCTCGTCAAGCGAAATTATACCTAATAATTATTTACCGCAATTATTTAAGAATTTCCTTCTTTCGTTAATTTGGCACTGAAATATAGCATTGCATTTAAATGGCCCGAAGCGAAAGTCTAATTTCGAATTGCCCCTCTGTGGGGCGTGGGCCCCACGTTGGGAAACACTGGTATACATATTTGCATATATATACTAGGTTAGGTACTAAAGGTGTAAGGAGATTTAAACCAGAAATGCAACAGTGATGATAATAAAATCCTTTATTGTACATTTAAAAAATCCTTTGTCAGTGTGAGTGGAGATATTCAGGGTGCAATTATAAGAAAAGTAATAAATAAATAAACAATAGATATAAGAAAGGGTTGTAAATCTCTACTAATACTATAAATGTGAATGTGAGCTTGTTTGTTACGTTTTCACGCAACAACTACTTAACTGATCATCATGTGTACAAAACACATATTTTTGGAGGTACTAGAAGTAACATAGGATACTTTTTAATTAAAAAAAATATTTATTTTTCACTATAGTTTCCAATTGACTATAGTTAGTATGATCTCTGATACTTATTTAATGACTTAAATGCGAGCGAAGCCGTGGGTAAAAGCTAGTGAAGTAATAAAAGGTGTTTAAAAATGATGCTTGAGTGGTAGGAATGATTTAAATCAAGTGATTGACGCAGAAGGACTGTCTCAGTTTTACTTGTTCTGTCTTGTTCTGTTGTATCGGAGCAACGCTAATATATTACCTAGAGTCGATATAAATGCCTACTTTTTTAACACTAGGTTTACGGACGTTTTCTATATACCTACTTCTACTAAACGCGTCAATTTGACGCATATCGTAGCGATAGGTATACCGCATAGACAAGTTCAGTAATTCAACACTTTTAAAGAAAATAGACTTCAATATATATTTCCCTCGATCAATGAGTAAAAGTCATACAAAGATATAAAATAAAAATTTAAACAGTTTTTGGTAATTCTCTGATAAAAGTCAAAATGCGTCAAATTGACGCGTCCCCCGTAAACCTAGTGTACTAAAATATACTATTTTAGTTGTTTTTTTTGATCGAAATTTGTAGCTAGGACTTGTTTTAAGTTTCTTCGGGTTGTTCTAAGGAATAATTTGTTTAATAGGAAAAACTGGCACTGAACCAAATTAACATTGAACGTAATATACTGGAGAAGCGGAATATTGAAGAAAAAATAAAGGAGTCAAGATCCAAGTTAGAGAGAGCTACGACGGCGTTGAACGAGAAAAAGTCACTAATTCAACAGAAAACTAATGCAGCATTAAAATTGTGCCCTAAGATTGATGAGCCCAGGTCAGTGTTATACGTAATTATTACTTGGAACAGCCATTCTCAAAGTGGTGTTCCGCGGAACCCTAGGGGTAAAATACTGCAAAACGTACCTACCAAAGGGAGATTATAAGGTTACATCTAAATATTCCAACTAAATATTACATTGCAATATGATTATTCATAAATACATATAAATCAGTTTTTTATAATTATATTAAGGCTTTTCCTTCGCCAGAAAGGTTTGAGAACCGCTGATTTAGTAGTAAATGTGTATGCATAAAAAGCGTTGATATATGACAGCTGTTTTTCTAGTGTTGTCATTGAGTTTAGTGATGTGGCTTGTATTCAATGAGTTTTCTGTTAATCAATTTAACAGTACATAACAAAGTTGTATGTTTTTAAAAGTATTTTATCATAATTAGTTGTTTCAGGCGTTACTTTGCGGAAATCCATATTAAATAAAATTAGTTAAAATTATTTTGCTTACAATTCCCGCTACAACACTCAGTATTTTGTCTCGACGCGTTTCGCCACTTCACGTGGCATCATCAGGATACGTGAAGTGGCGAAACGCGTCGAGACAAATTACTGAGTGTTGTAGCGGGAATTGTAAGCGAAATAATTTTAACTAATTTCATTTAGTATTTTATCAGATTAGAAGCTAATATATTAAGTATGTGTTATTTTTTATTTATCATAATCTTCAAATGGATACAGATTGAACTTTGGACTGGAAGAAACGATCTTTGGAAAGTGATAACTGTATTCTTATCGTGTCGCCTGCAGTTCTATTTGGGTGATAGTAATTTCGTTTTATAATATTATTGCAGGGAAAAGAGTATCGTGATAGCCGAGCTCAAAAAAACTGAGCAGACGATGAAGTCCCTCCATGACAGTGGCATGTCAAAGGAGGAATTGTACGAGCAATTTCAGGCAATACAAAAAGTGTACAGAAAGACTAAGAAAGAGCTCGACACACTTGAAGATTTTATTGCTAAGGTATTTTATTCACTTTGTTTTAATTAATACTTTATATATAAGATGAACATATAATTAATTATTTCAGGCGTTACTTTGCGGAAATTTATATTAAAGGAAATTATTTTCCTTATAATTCCCGCTGCATTAGGTCGATGAAGGAAAATAACCTCCATCAAGACAGGATACGTGAAGTGGCGAAATGCGTCGAGACAAGTTATTGAATGTTGGTGGAGGTTATTTTCCTTCGACCTAATGTAGCGGGAATTATAAGCAAAATAATTTTAAATAATTTCCTTTAATAAGATGAAAATTCAAAAGGTTTTAATATTAGCCTGACATACGTGACCCCACATTCCATCTGATGTTAAGATAGAGCAGTGTTTCTCAACCTTTTTTGTGCCATGCCCCACCTTAGCCTGTCTAAAATTCTTATGCCCCCCTCTGTGTAACCAAACACCCAGTTGATATTTTGGTGTCGTTAAGCAATTATTTACGAATTTGGTTTTTTCATTAAATTTGACACCGAAATCTAGTATTGCATTTAAATGACCCGGAGCGGAAGGGTTAAACTCGTGTCGAGTCCATTTTCGAATTGCCCCCTTAACAAAGCATTGAATTGAGATGAATATATGTTAAGGTATTTTCATTGGGTGCACAGGAATCAGAGCCAAAGAGTGTTGAGGTTTAAATATTATTTATTTGTTACATTATGCTGTGTTGACTCTATGTTGACAGGTGTGTCACTCGAGGAGCGTGTTTATATATACCTCAAGTGACGTGGAAGAATGTAGCGTTTCAGCACGTTCTGTGTGTGGTCCAGATACAAGCCCTTACAAATATCAATAACAAAGACGCGTGTCTCTTGTTCTAGGTGGAAAGAACAGCGAACAAACATCTGAAGTTTTGTTATGTTGTGCAGAAATCGATAGCAAGAAAGGTCCAATACAATTTCCAGTCCGTGTTATCGATGCGAAAGTATTTGGTAAGAAGCTATATCCTATTATTTATTTTTCCATCACTATAACAATCTGGTTGATATACTTATTTGCCTTGATTAGGGTCGCATGGAGATTGACTCTGCGAGCGGCACTCTCGACCTGTGCTGCAGCGGACGGAAGAGAGCCCGAGGCGAGGAGGGCCGCGTTTCCAGCACGAGCGCCCTCAGCGGCGGCGAGAGGTCCTACGCCACAGTGGCTTTCATCATGGCCTTGTGGGAGTGCGCCGAACTTCCCTTCTGCTTTATGGATGAATTTGACGTCTTTATGGTTAGTGGAGACGAGAACTTATTGGTGCGAATTCAGATATCGGTCGTTTACAGAATTCTATTATTTTGCAGGACAATGTTAATCGTAAGATGGTCATGGATTTGTTAATAGAACATGCTCTACAACATCGCTCTCGGCAGTTCGTGTTTTTGACTCCGCAGGACGCGTCCACGTTGGTTGCAGGGGAGCATATTAAGATTCATAGGTGGGTTATTTCTTTATTCTCTTATATCATCAATAGGCTCCTATTGAAATACTTGTACTTGCCAAATTATAATTATAGATAATAATATAACACTTTTATAACATTCTAGAGCTAGGCACTTCTTCTTTTATTAATGGCCTCAGATGTCTAATGAAGACAATTCTGCCAATGTCGAGTGTTCGGGCAGCATCCCAATAAGAGATTATAAAATTTTAATTCACACGTAAAATCTCATGTCAAAAAAAATACCAGAGCTGGGCACTTTCGCCATCTTTTGGCACTAATCCCGTAATGTCACTTTGACAGTTTATTTTATAAATAGTGGTGTGGCTGCACCAATTCTTAGACCATAGTGTTGTCGATTTAATTGATTGATTTTCCATTCTATTTTACTAATATATACATTTAAAATTGTACCGGTTGATTTGTTCACGAAAACTTTTTATTTGTATATAATTCGGCTAATTTATGAATTTATTCAGTTGGTGAAATATATGTCATTTGTCTTGTTCCAGAATGGCCGACCCGCGTGATTGAGATCTCAGCATAGCTTTAATATTTATAATTATTCAAATAATGTCTTTTATTTAATGATAATAATAATAAATAAATCTTTTTATTAATAATTGATTACAGACTTTTATTATTGAATTTAAAACAAGAAACAATCCCGTTTGGAATAAAAATCTTTCAGTTTATTGAAGGATTGTTCTAATTTCTAGACAACCAGCATATGTTCCCGCAAGAGGAGTCACAAATTGATTTTGGCTTCCATTGCTTGTCATATATTGTACATCTAAAACTATTTAGGACAAAAGCGATCAATGGACATAGAAATAATAACGAGTCAGTTATTTCAACACATTTTATTTTATTACAAATAAATAGAGCCATGAGTGTGTAAAAAGTCGATTTTATTGCACCTATGCCAGCTTAAGGTAACACAAATACCTTTCCATTAGACATCGAGATCATTTCATTTGCCGACACCAAATGAAGCTGAAACTAACCTTTTATTATTAAATATTATTCACTCATGTTCCTCCTATATTAAAATTAACGTAGTAACAACTCCGAGAGACTTTTCATCTCCTCCTATAAGCGTATTCATTTTAACTTACAAATAAAAAAACTTAATTTAGTCATTTTAAATAATGTTACGTTGGTGTGTGAAAAGTACAGGCGCGTGAGTCGAAAACACTAGAGTAGAGGTTCCCAAGAGGGTCGCGAGCAAATATGTAAACGGGCCCAAAATGTAATGTAAGTGTTAATAGAACAAATTTGTATTTTAATTTATTCTAATTCCAATTAGAACAAATAAGACTGCATTAAGTAGTTCCGCGACTCGCCACTAGGGAATCTCTGCGCATTACTAATATTTATACAATTTTTCTAAGACAGCCAAGAGGTGGCTCCCAAGATTGGATTTTTTTGTCGTCTAACGTCGGAGCTCAGTCAACTTTGGGAACCACTGCTCTAGCTTAACACGCGTAAAGTAAGCGTTATACATTTTTTATTCCTTCTAATACGCCTCTAGCATATTTAGCTCAATAATAGTTTTAGCTATAGCTTTTATTTAGTCAAATTCTTGTAGAAACAAAGGACTACTATTTGGTAAATTAATTAAGAAAAAGATAATAATAATAATAATACATTTTTTTTTCTATAAAGTTATATACAACGAAGGAATACAGAACCTTTAAATTGTTTAAAAAAATACATTAAGTTTATGAGAAAAAATAAATTAAACCTACTGTTTTTTTTAGTATTTATACATATTTTAAATTTTGTAAATATAAATCGATTATAATACAGATTAATGCATTTAATTTAATTATTTTTTTTTTAAATTACTTAAATAGACCAATAGAAGGTTCTATATACAAACAGTGAGTGTAGAACAAAATTCTCTGGTCAGAGGAGAAAACTGTTTTTAAATTGAGTTCATCAATCATCCCCTATTTCATTTAGATGAAGACTTGTAACATATTTTACGTATGAATTTAAAAATTAAATTGCCTTAGTGTGAGATATTTGTTTAGTTTTCTGATTAATATCGTCAAGTCCTATTGACACGGTAGAACCTTAAACCCTAGATTTACATGTTTTATGTGTCATGGTAGATTTTGGGTCTCCGAGACGTCAAGAAATCTCTTCAGCAAACACCAGGCAGTATAATATATCAAGTTAAGTATTCTACGTTGCAAATTTACAACAGAGCTATTCAAAGTTGTCATTGTGCACAGTTTGTTTGTGTAGATTCTTCATTGTTGTGTTGAGTGACTCAGAAATCATTAAGACATGGATAATTATATTTTAAAGGCTATTTCAACAAAAAAAACAACGAAAGCAGGACCCGGTGACATGTTTCTCTTTTAAATACATATTTTGACATTCTTTGGCCAAAAACAATTTTGCTACTTATTATTTTATAGTGATATTCTTAATTGTTCCTCGAGTGACTTTTCGAGTTGACTCGAGTCGAGTGGAGGAACCTTTTAAGAACAATCAATTGGCAATTTACCATACATCCAATCCAACAATCAGTCTCATACTATCTATATATTAATTTATATATGTATATATATATAATAAATTATGTACAATAACTTTTTTTTTAAACACTTTTCTAGTCTTTTTGTACTTACGCGATTAAACTAAACGGCCGGTATTTCAATTCATACTTAACTCTTAAAAAAATAAACACATGCAATTTTTTTTTCTAAATATTAACTAATTTTAAAATACCGAGCCTGTTTATTAAAACTAAGAGTAATATTTTAGGTTTTGTTTAAATTATTTACGGTTTATTTTTCTTTAATATAATCTGACATTTTACAGCTGTCATCGAATGGTCCGGTTATGTTAAAGAAAATTAAACCGTAAAAATGTGAATTATAAAAATAATTCAAATGTTTAACGATAACCAAACCAGATCGGACCAGAGACAACGACTTAAATGTTTTATGTACCAAAGTATTTACATACATTACGAATGATATATGAATTTGTCTATCGCATTGTTTTTTTTCATATTAGTACTGTTAAGTCGAACAAAAACCAAACAAAACAATGTTAGTATGATTAATAAAAACACAAAACGAATCAAATTTTAATATAAACCATTTACTGCGATTTTAAACCACTTGGATTCGATTTCGAAGATTATTTTTTTAAACCGTATTTTACTACCTGTATATGTTCGCCCAGGTCCGATCTGTAGGCTTATCACGAATTTAGTCTGGCTTTCGAGTCGAGCTGTCACAAGTAAAACGGATCCGTTAGCAATCGGGATCATGCATTTTTTCTAACGACTAACGAGCACCAACAATCTATCAAATGAACGAAAGATCGAGACATTCGAAAATTAACAAAAAGTATCTAAAATATTGTAGTTCCAAATCCGCACGCGGTGGCGCTGCTCAAATTTCCATACAAATCGCTTGAAGCGAACTCGGTTCGAAAGCCAGACTAAAATTCGTGATAAGACCACTGGTTTTAGTTTAATAGTACTAACAACATCAGAGAAAATCTCTCACATGATTTAGCTAATGCAATAAAGCCTATATTTTTTCTATATTACTACGAAATTAATGGAAAACACGAAAGTAAGCCACTTGAACACCTCCACAGTACTTAAACCAGATAATTATAATAAATACATATAAGAAAAAAACTAATTGATTGGAAAAATCAGACTACCCGCAACAAAAATTAATTATTAGGAACAATTAAACTATTAATATCGGCGAGTCCCATTAACATTATAAAAGGCGAAAAGCCGTAATTTTACAGGAGAGCTGTAACCAAAAAATAAACCAGGGCCCCCAATAAACTAAGAATACAGGGGAGTTCCCCGCAAGTTTCAAACAAGACGTTCGAGACTTGTTGGGAATTCACACTGTATTTCTAACACGCTTATATTAGCTTGGGTTGTATGTATGTAACGGAATCTTTGAGCATAATTGTCACCAATTTCCAGAAGTCTGATTAATTTGAAACTTTGCATACGTATTAAGGATAGATGACAATGCAATAATTTAATAACAGTTTCCCATTATCCTTATTAGGACCGCCAGGATTTATAAATTCTTTTATAGATCCTGTGTAGTGGAGTAAAAGAGATAAAGCTAGCGCGCGTGTTTTTTAAACTATTTAATTATTACTATTAAAATAAGTTGCCATTATTAAAATCGCGTTCCTGAAATCTGGTTTATTTATATACCGAATGCGGGAGAAATTTTCACTAGTTCAGTAGTTTGTACGCTACTACTGTGTGCATTTATTCTTCGTTGTTGCATTGAATATCTCAGAAACCATTGAGAAAATTTAATGTCAATGGAACTCAGTGATATACAAAATCCTAAACACCGAAAGTAAACACAAATTCATACTTCTAAACCCAAAATTAACTGTTTCGTAGAGCATAGCTATCAGTAATATTACAATAAACCAGATAATTTTCAATACAATATGAAACAGTTTTCCTATAGATTATCTAGTTCGTGTTGAGGGAGTCTTGGTGGCCGGCGTCGTCGGACTCTTATGCCCGGAAGGGGGCGGAGTCGGAGGGAATAACGTGCAGTCTACTCTAGTCTGAGAAGTAGAAGGCGCGTTGTCTTCTTCGTACTCTTCTCTTAACTTCTCCTGCAGACTATCCTGAGATCACGAGTGGATTTATTGAAGTTATCTTTAGCAATTGGGATGTCGAAATAAAGTATGGACTTGGCTTTAGTTGAGGACCACAAAACTGTACGAATAACGAAAAGGTTAGGTTAGAGTTAGCTCTATTTTAGCACAATTTAGACAAAAAAAAATACATTTAGTAAATCCTGAGGTCCTCAACTAAAGCGTAACCTAAAGTATATACTTACATACATAGCTAGAGATACATTGTGCGCTTGCAACCTGTGTCCGTCGTCTACGTTGAGATCTGGACATAGGTCCTTTAGACCCCCCGCACCCCAACTGTCATTGCTAGACCCCGCACCCCGCACTTCCCTTACCCCGCCGAATGACACTGTGACGGAGGAGCACGCCTTCATCCACTTGTAACACGCTCGGAGGGACTCCCAATTGTAACCTAATAAGTGGATTTTATGAATCAACAAATAATTATAAAACAAAATATCTCTTAATTCTATTATTTATTTAATTCACTTATAACCTTTCTTCATATATATGTATGTATTTAAGTATATATTATTTTATGTAATGTATGTATTGTGTATATTTAGTTATTATTTTCTTCACATTGCACCAAATATCACCGCTCACACCGACAAAAGTTAGCTGGTAGATAATGCCGATGGCATTAAGCTCGCTTATGTAAAAAAAATATTACTAATTTTTTGCAATAAAGAATTTATTTATTTATAAATGATATTGCGGATTAAAAATATAATTATCACAATGCATTGTGGCAATAAAAAGACAAGAAAAAACATAACACTGACAGAATAAATGTCAAAACTTCAAATCTTCTTAAATAAGTATTTTCGGCTTGTAGAGAACACCGCCACAATCCTTTAGTCTATTTCAGCGGTTCTCAAACTTTTTTGGCGAAGGAAAAGCCTTAATATAATTATAAAAAACTGATTTATATGTATTTATGAATAATCATATTGCAATGTAATATTTAGTTGAAACCTTATAATCTCCCTTTGGTAGGTATTTTTTGAAGTATTTTAGCCCTAGGATTCCGCGGAACACCACTTTGAGAATGGCTGGTTCATTTGAATTAAATAACATAAAAAAGACAGTTTTTCACTGCCCTGAAAAAGGGTGGTCTGCTAAGCGACAATACACATACAAAGCCTTCTCTACCCAAATTAGGACAGCCTGTACTCGAAACAGATACTAAATAAATCGACTAGTTAACGCGGTTTATTTTAACAATTTTACAGTGAAAAACAAAAAAATAGCATTCGAATATTTAAATTGCGTTAATAGCTAAAAAAAAATGTTTATTTAATTATTTAGGCGCATTAGTCCAAACGTCAATCTTCAAATGGATACACTTTTCGTAGGTATATAAGCGATAGAAAGAGAAAGGAGATATCTGCATCCCTTTCGCACATGCCTCAGCTTCGACACGATAAGAATATAGTTATCCCTTTCTAATGATTGTTTCTTTCAGTTCAAAGTCCAATCTGTATCCATTTGAAGATCGTTTGTATTTATGTACTAATCAAAATTCAAGCACGTTAATAATTTCTCGAGTGCTATTAATATGGTAGGATCTACAAAATCAGGTTGTTATTGTGTATAGATTGAAATGAAATGAGAATCGTTTATTAGCATAGGCACTAAAGGCGTGCACTTGCTCATCGTTAGACTCTATCGTGACTTCGGAAAGGCGTATGACGAGAAGAAGACCACAAGAAACTCGTCAATCATAGTCTGTACATAAAATAATAATAATAAAAAAGTAAATAACAATTTATAAATTTGTTTGTGTAGATTCTTCGTTGTTGTATTGAGTATTTTATAAACCAGCGGTTCTTAAACTTTTTTGGCGAAGGAAAAAGCCTTAATATAATTATAAAAAAAGTGATTTATATGTATTTATGAATAATCATATTGCAATGTAATATTTAGTTGGAATATTTAGATGTAACCTTATAATCTCCCTTTGGTAGGTATTTTTTGCAGTATTTTAGCCATAGGGTTCCTCGGAACACACTTTGAGAATGGCTGTTATAAACCATTGAGATATGGAGAATTATATTTTAAAGGTATTTTAGTTAGTTTTTGTTCTTGTCCTGTGACTTATAACATACCTGAAACCTTCATAGCCAACTCCTTGTTATAGACATGCGCAATGGCAGCCGCAGCGACCAGACTGTAATGGAACTTGTTCACGTCCACATGCAGCACCGCCAGGTCCACCAGCTGTCCGCAAATCACGAACTCCAGCGACGAATATTGCGGAAACGTGAACGTATATGACCTTATAGAGTTAATCATACTACAAGTTTCACTGATCATCCTCTTCTTAGCGTTCCTCGATACACTCGTTAATTGGACGTAGAGATTCAGCCACCAGTTTATGGTCAAAGGTGTCACGTTCCAGTTCAACACGTCCATTATGTGCAGCTCCTGAAGAATTATGCCTTCGCATGTGCACGTGTCGTCTGTCACAAATGCGAACTCACCTATTTTAGGTGGATACACTTCCTCCACTTTCGACGCTATAAATAAACATGTTATACCTGAAAATAATTGTTTTGTTTAATTATTTTTGTACGTACAACACTACTATACCTGCTTAAGACTAGGTCGACAAGTAGTTCTCTTATAAATATAAAAACAGATGGAGGTTTTTGAAATCTACCCGCAATTAAATAAAATATACAAATACCCTTCTTTACTACTATTGTATTATTTATTTCTATAGTGCAGCGCCAATATATGACACTTAAAGAGGATAGGTCAATTGGTAGAGCTTTTAAATATATCAGAGACTCTCAAACTTTTTTGCTTAACATATATGAATATTTATTCATATACTTTTATTAATAAATACTTGTCTTGGGTCTAGTTGTCCTAGTTCTGGCTTTTGATTATAGACCGTCTGATATTGAGCTAGATCATTGAATGGAGACCACTGTTAGCACAGTACATATCTCTACTATCATATATAGCATACTGGGCTAATAATATAACTAACAGGCATTAAACGACCAAAGTACACACCGAGCAGACCATGGTTGCTCTATAATTTGAAATTTAATCTTCCTAACTAAACAGTGGGCTTATCATGAATTTAGTCCAGCTTTCGAATGGAGCTGTCACAAGTAAAACGGATCCGTTAGCAATCGGGATCATGAATTTTTACTAACGACTAACGAGCACCAGCAATCTATCAAATGAACGAAAGATCGAGACGTTCGAAAATCAACAAAAAGTATCTAAAATATTGTAGTTCCAAATCCGCACGCGGTGGCGCTGCTCAATTTTCCATACAAATAGCTTGAAGCGAACTCGGTTCGAAAGCCAGACTAAAATTCGTGATAAGCCCACTGTTGACGAGCAGCGCCCTCGTTAGGAATCAGTAGTAATCAATTCGATGTTAGGGTAGTCTTAAAATAAAACAAAAACACATCCACCAACACAACTGTAATGCAATTACCTATTAATTGTAATCTTTCTTTAACTACATCCTTAGTGTTTGTCAGATACCTATCAAAATATTCCACCGCTAAGTGAAACGACTCCCTATGCAGTTTGTACACTTCACACACCTGAAACAATTTAAAAGTATATTATTAACAACTTTTCATGGTATCTCATTCACAGCACAAAACCACTGAAAAAAAAAACAATTCCGGTGAATCAATTAAACGTTTGGAGCCATAAATGCATTAACTAGTGTTATTTTGACCTTCGCTATTTTTTTAAATCCTTAAAAAATCCGATAATGAAAATGGACTCTACTAGTGAAATGAAATAAAAATCATTAGAGTTGTAGTGTACACTACTACAGTGTGTACTACACGAAAAAAGAATTATAAAAAAGTATATGTCAGATATGTCAAATGTCAATTGTGAAAATATATTACTGAAATGAAAGAACGTCTTTTCTTATGAAAATAAATATAAATATAATATGACAATATCCGCTACAGACTCTACAATGACTTCGAAAAGGCGTACGGCGAGAAGAAGATCACAAGAAACTCGTCAATCATAGCCTGTATATGAAATAATAGTAATAATTAATTCCATAATTTCGGCTCCAAACGTTCAAGTGAATTACCCTGTATAACAGATTTTTATTATACGCTCAATATACAGCCGACAAATGGATACAGATTGCACTTTGGACTGGAAGAAACAATCATTAGAAAGGGATAACTGTATTCTTATCGTGTCGAAGTCGAGGCATGTGTGAAAGGGATGCATATATCTCGTTTCTCTTTCTATCCCTTATATACCTACAATAACTGTATCCATTTGAAAATCGCCGTATGTACTACCAACCAGTGTAAAAGTCATACCAAAATAAACGGGATTACGTTTCAATATAATTTTATAGATTTAATTAATATCAATTATAATTATACATAACTAATAAATAAATTAATAACTGGAATAAAATTGGATTACTTTTTACTTTCAGTGTTATCAGCAAAACATCGTTTAGTTTTCCCGCAATTACTACTAATATTAATATTTTAGGCGTTATTGGTATCGAACTCAAATTTATTGCGTTTATCCTAATTTTATATATTCAGTGGGCTTATCACGAATTAGGCTGGCTTTCGAATCGAGCTGTCACAAGTAAAACGGACCCGTTAGCAATCGGGATCATGAATTTTCACTAACGACTAACGAGCACCAGCAATCTATCAAATGAACGAAAGATCGAGACGTTCGAAAATTAACAAAAAGTATCTAAAATATTGTAGTTCCAAATCCGCACGCGGTGGCAAAAATTTCCATACAAATCACTTGAAGCGAACTCGGTTCGAAAGCCAGACTAAAATTCGTGATAAGCCCACTGTACACACGGCAATTTCCAAATGGACACAGTTATTGTAGGTATATAAGCAACAGAAAGAGAAACGAGATATATGCATCTCTTTTACACATGCCTCAACTTCGACACGATAAGTATCTTCGAGTCTAAAGTCCAATCTGTATCCATTTGAAGATTGTCGACTGCACTATACGGTCCATGTATTGCAGCATCGGGTTTCGTTTGAAAACCAAATGGTCTGATACGAGATGACAAGTCCAATCGGACGATTTTCTATTTATTTATAAAACAAAAGCCACGAAGTCTATTTTAATAACGTCTCGTGCTCGAATCTAGGCGTCTTCATGGTAAAACTTTCTTATCTTACAATTCGTTCGTTATGCATAGACCTCGGATTTAATTCCCGGTTGAGACATATTTATTAACGTTATGTATTGATACCCACAGTGCAGGGCATCGAAGTTTGGTGTCAGGGCACTGTATATACTTAATTTTAAAACACTTTACGCGGTTTACTATTTATTTAATCCATTTCAGAAGCTTTATGTCAATATATCAAAAAAGCTTTTTGATAATGATTTATTATTTTCGTATAAAAAGACATATATGCAGAGGCGGCTCGTGACATTTTTTGATGGGGGTTCACAAAAAAATAAACAAAAAACTAGAGCCTACCATTTATTTTATTTGTACAGAAAATCCATTCGCCGGTCTTTTTGGCGAGCGAAGACATCTATTACTTTCTTGTGAAAATCAGATATAGAATTAATTAAGCGTTTTTCTATGCTTATCATTCCCCTCGGCGCGCGGCACGGCCGAACGCACGGTTTGGCAACGTCGCGCGTGAGCGGCGCTCCAGATTAGGTTAATTTCTCATACGAAATCTTTTGTTTCACGCGTCGGCCTGAGTCGATGTTTCTCTTTCGCACTCATTGAGTACAATGCTAGGAATCGTACTAAACTTCGTTTCATAGGAGCGCAATCGCTGGCGCTCCACTCGTTACAACTTGACGCCAAATGTACGCGTAGATATAGGTTATTATATTTAATATACTATTGTATAGGCTATGTATTATGAAGAAATATAGATTACTTCTGTAATTTTCGTGGGAGTGCACTGCACCAGCGCTCTTTAGGACGAGCCGCCTCTGCATATATGATATCTATATAATGACATAATTATTTAGTATATTTATATTGTCATATTATATTTATTGGTGTTATTATTTATTAATAATCGAAATTATTTGTGTATTATTTTGTATTCATTTTTATTATTTTACTTTTCTGTACTATATTATTAACATCACCGCTCACATCTCCCAAAGGTTAACTGGCAGAAAATGCCTAAAGGCATTAAGTTCGCCTTTTGTGATTTTTTAGTACAATAAAGAATTTATTATTATTATCTATAAATTAGGTCACATGAATTTCATGATTTTTGACCCCCCCCCCCAGGTCCTTGTCATATTTGTGAAACAATCCCCCCCCCATATTTTTAAATGTAATGTCACGAAATTCAGGACCTCTCCCTTCCCCCTTAAAGTGTGACGTAATTTATGAATAGCATATTGTTGTAGTGCTTAGTTTTAATTCACAGATTAAATCCACTACATGTTTGGTCCAAACCTTTATTTTCAATTCAGCTGTGATCTGCTTTGTAATAATGATAATAAATCCTTTATTGTACCAAAAATCACAAAAGGCGAGCTTAATGCGTGTAGGCATTTTCTGCCGTTAACATTTGGGAGATATGAGATGTAAATAGTACATAAAAATAAAATAAATACAAAATAATACACAAATAATTTAGATTATTAATAAATAATTACACCAAGTAGACCATAGATAGACCATATACAATGAGTTTTTATGCCTGAACTCACGTGTAAGTGAAACCGAGTCGGTCATTTGTCTCCAAGGGTGTATGTAACACCTGTCGCGTTCAACCCTCTAACGCGAGGGTGCATTTATTACGCTCCTTTTAAACTATTATACTGAGCACGTGTTGAAAAATAGAATTGGGTTTGCGTACATTTTATTCTATAATACATCGCTTTATATTGAATTAGCTATGTCACGCGATTTCATATCGTTTCTTCTATCTAATATAAACTCTATATAGCGATACTTAATGGCGTTATTGAGGGTTGTCGTTAAATAGACAGAAGAAATATTAATTTTATTTTACTATATAATACACATGTACATAATAACCTCGATATAACGAATTTTTCCAAATCCTCTAGAACTGCAAGTAAGAGCTAATGCAAAATATACCTTTACATTACGAACACATTTGTTGAAAACCTTTTTATAACGAATTTCCAATCTTTGTAAAATACAAAAAGAAAGTATTATTTACCTCTATTTAACGAAATCGTTCGCTATAACAGGGAAAGCAGATTTGTATCTACGTAAAGCTGAGATTAATTTTTTTCAACCTTGTTAAAACGAATCGTAGACCAACCTAACCTCTATATAACGAACCTTATTTTAACGAATTAAGGTAAAGGGCCCAGTTTCTGACACTTTAAGAGTGATTCTAAGATTATCATAGGATAACTTATAAAAAATTTAATGTGAATCAATAATGTTTTATTTTAAAAATAAGTTGGCGATTTCTTGAACAGATTATATGCGTTAAATAATTTTTTAACCAAATTAATAATAGAAATTAATATTTTAAAAATTAAAGTTTAGAGACCCAGTTTCTGACACTCAAAATTTATTTTGTTGTAGTTTCTGACACTAACAACGGCCTAGTTTCTGACACTCAATTGAAAATTATTTTTTATTTTACATACTATCAAGTTCCAATTTTTAACAATAAATGATATTTTATTTACTCTACAAAATATTCAACATTAATTAACTACTGTAATTAAAGAAAATTATAAGACAAAGAATCACTATAAACCTAAATAAATATTTTTTCATTTTATGGAGATGTCAACTGTTCGATCCTGGTTCTTTCCTTTCTTAATCTGGCGCCAATTTGGCCCACACCGCACATCAGCGCAGCCCGTTTTGCGCGCGAACTGCAAATCTAGTTGGTCGCGCCTGCACTAAAAATCGAGTTGGCCGCGCCTTATGAGTGTCAATAACTGCAACATGCCAATAAAATTGAGCCTAGTTATTGACACTCATATTTTAATAATAAAATATTGTTTTTAATGATATTTTAATATTTTATAGCGAAGAAAAGGCTATTATTAATCATACAACATATAATTATATATGTTTTTATACTTACATGACTGTTAAAACGTGTATTCAATATACGGACACTCTTACGTCAATAATTTAGACTACAACTGAGAAATCGCTTCGACCGTCACTCAGGGCCTTAAATATGTTTTTTTTGTATAAAGTTGTTTTGTTTATAACTATTGCTATTATAAAATCAGTACTTAATTAAATTATTTTACTTTTGAAAAAATTAATTAACTTATATAAGAAACAATTTTTTTTTAAATTGAAATTAAAGTGAAAAGTGTCAGAAACTGGGTCAGTGTCAATAACTGGGCCTTTTACCTTACTTAACAACGAATTATTTTCTAATTCCCTTCAGTTTCATTATATCAAGTTTGCACTGTATTTAAGTACTAACAAAATATAAAGAACGTACACTATTAATTTTTGTAACTTAAAAAATACTGTTTATAAATACGTCGAACGTAAACAATGTCAAATTTTGTTTTTTCTATTGCATTTCCTAAAATATTGGTATATTTCATAGTTTTTCATTTATTTTAAGTATAAATAAAAAAAATAGTAATATAAATGACGGTCTACGGGTGTGACGTTTTGACACGTCCTAGTGGAAGAATGGCGCACCCGTTCTGTGTTACCTAATTAGAAAGGAAGCTCCCCGGTTAACAGGTTAATAATGACGTATATTAGGAGTGGATATGATGTTACATAGAGTGTATCATTGTATAAATTGAATTTAATATAAATATTTAATAAACTACCGATTGATATTAAATTATTAGATTAAAATATTAAATTAAAAGATGTTTTATAGTGTTAAAGAGTTTTTGGAATTTTAACGATTACTGATTTAATGACTATAATGGTAATATTTTGTGAGTTTACAGTAATTATAATGTATATTTACAAATTGACAAATAATAACCTATATAAATATAAGAAAGATTGACATAGAATAATTGTAAATTGACATTCTGTTATTAATTAATTTTTTTTTGCACGCCAAGTAATTGGTGAGACATGTGAAACTGTATTATGTTATTAATTTACATCCCTGTACCGATGTATCATGCAACATAAATATATTTCATTTCATTTCATTAAAAGAAGCTTATCGTTAAATGCTTCAAAACTACAATAAATAAATTTAAAGTCACTAAAATAATTCGTGTAATCAACATATTTGCGTATTAATATATTTCTATAAACATAAAAATATTTTTTTATTTATATATTTACTAGCTGTTGCCAGCAACTTCGTTCGCGTAGTAATGAAGATATAAAGTACTATGAAGTTTAAATTTTAACATGAAAAAGTAGTTATTGTGACATAACTGTAATAGTTAGACATATAGTATCGGAGACTTTTTTTGTAGATATTGATGTCCTCTATAAAACTGTAGTATATCACTTTACTCTATTGTCAATAATACGCAATATGATTTTTTTTTTGTATTTTATTCACATTTTGAGTTACATTATTGAAATTTTTATCCGGGGTTTTGAAAATATTCTATAGCCTATGTTCATCAGGGATAAAGTAGGATTCTAATGGTAAAAGAATTTTTCAAATCGGTCCAGTAGTTTCTGAGCCTATTAAATATATACAAACAAACAAATGTTTCCTCTTTATTATATTAGTATAGATTTCTATTTTTATGCTAATTAGACTTGACATATTATTATTAATATTATTCTATTTTGTAATTTGACTCCTTCTTGCATTGGAATTAACTGTAAGACCATGCAAGTGACTGTACTTATATAAATACAAAAAAATAATACGCCGATAAACCATGTCCGTAGTCAGTGAAGAAACGAACGAACATAGAGAAGTAACAAAAAAAGGGGTCACCAACCTCCTCGTTACATCATCTCGTCCCTGTTCAAGTCGGACAAAAATAATCAATACAATCTAATTGTTAGTAAAGATACATACACTTTACTTCAGACCCTTTATAGCTGTTTCGTTTGATTCCAGAATCCAATACACAAGATTGCTAGTTAGTAAATAAAAAGAAAGTTATACTTATATCAGGGGAGAACAACCTGCGACTCTTTGAAGGATTATTTGTGTTTCTCGATAAATGTAGCAGAGTTCCCTTTTCATTTTTTCATTATATTTAAAAAAAATATATTATCATTCCGTATGTGTTTCAAAATGTCTTAAATTACTGACAACAAATATGAAAGACTAAGTGCAAATTGCGGCTCGCGAACAAATTCGAATTTTGAAAAATGTCTCGAACTATCAAGGAGCTTGCTCACCCCTGTTATATAAAAACACCTGCCTATTTCTTATTGGAATTTAAAAAAATAAATAAATCGCCGGATCATACTAACATGGTAGGATCTATAAAATAGTGCATAGTTTGTTTGTATACATTCTTCGTTATTGTATTAAATATCTCATAAACAATTTTGTTTAGAGAATTATATTTCGAAGCTATTTCAACAAAAAAACAGAACACAACACGCTAACTAAAACTATTTTCCTTTGTCATATAAACAACATATAAATTACAAGACATATGTATTATTTAACTAGAAAACAAACGAAAGACGAACAATCTTAAAACTAGTTTTAAAAACCGGTTTCATCCCCTTACCACCTGACACACAGGGGTGCATAATAATCTAAGTTGGAGTCCCTAGTGCTTCCATATTCAAAATAAAGGCAAATTTAGGCTCTTGCATATAGTCAGAATGTACGAGATTTCAGAAAGGCATATGACGTGAAGAAACCACAATAAATGGTTGTTTCAGGCGTTACTTTACGGAAAGCCATTTCAAAGGAAATTATTTTGCTTATAATTCCCGCTACATTAGGTCGATGAAGGAAAATAACCTCCACCAACATACAATAACTTGTCTTGACGCGTTTCGCCACTTCACGTATCCTGAAGATGCCAGTGAAGTAGCGAAATGCGCCGAGACAAGTTATTATTAATGTAGCGGGAATTATAAGCAAAATAATTTCCTTTAACCACAATAACCCTTATACAGGGTGTCCCGTAAGTCAAGGACCAAGGAAATACTGGTAATAATTACTGATGAAAAACGCATTAATTAGGTAGATACATGTTTTCTTAACACCCTTAAACAATAAAAAGTAGGAATAATAACAACAAATAATAATAATAAAATATTTTGTGTGCGCAGTCAGAGAAATTCCAAAAAATTAAAAAAAAAATCATATCTCAAAAACTACTTGGCCTAGGCCAATAAAATTTGATGTTTCGGATAGGAAATTACCCCCTCTATTACCAGTATTTCCTTGGTCCTTGACTTACGGGACACCCTGTATAAGCTAACCTAATCACCTTCATGAAAAGCAGCATGACCTGGACCTTCTGATGCATCATGAGAAGAGTATGATTGTTATGAAGGAATACAGTTAAACCTTTTTAACAGTAAGCTACTAAAACTTTCCCCTTATATATATAGTAATGACACATGCCTATGATCTGCTTATGTTTGGTAAAAATCACAAGTTAAAAACATGTACTTACTGTTAATTACTATTCCAATAAAGCAGCTTGTAATTAAATAAATAAATTACAAAAATAAACATCTAAAGTATATTTATTGAGATCTAAAAATTCAGCATTCTAAATGTATCTAGATTCATATAACAAAAGACTTCCCACTCACCTCATTAAGCCAATCCAGTAGGATAGCCCTCATGCGGGGCTCCAAAGTGGGATGATTTCTAAACATGGCATGAGACCTGTGCTCTGCATCCTCAACGTCTCTCTCACAGAGACTCTCCCACACCTCATCGGAGTCACCCCATGTCAACGGCGGCAAAGGGCAACGCCTTTTCACCTGACTTTGCTCTACTTTGCTAAAATTGTATAACTACACATTAAAATAATAATAATAAATACTTTATTGCTTTAAAAACATAATAATAACAATACAACAACAATAGGAAGCAGATTTAGAGCAATTGACGATCTTATCACTAAAAGTAATTTCTTCCAGATAACCAATTGTCATAGAATAAATAAAATAAAATAATATTAATAAAATTTTTATATTCAAACAGGCATAACATGTTAGCTATTTGGCAATCTTTATAAAGTTGTTAACACCCAGTTATCTACACAAAGATCTCAGATACAAAACAAAATACTTCAAGACAACCTACACAGACCCTGAAACAGTACCTCAGCGATCCATCAGATCAGATAGGTCACCTGTTCAAAAGAGACCAAGAGAGAAGATTTATGGATAGTAGGAAAAGTGCACAATGGTCTCTATCTGCCCTAGTAAAGGGATGTGAGTTGAGTTATTAAGTGTATTTTTTGTGTTGATGTCCATTCATGTGTTTAGTAGACAAGTTAGATGAACAACATGATCTACAAGGATCATAGCTCTTAATAGAACTTGAAATTTCACATAGAAACAGATTTGACTCCACATTAACCAGCTTTTTTGTTCAATCTTAAAAGCTACACAGCTTAAATGACTATAAAACCACTAAGTTTTGTTTTTATTTATCTATGTAAAGCAAATACCAAACTTACCTCTGACGTTTACTAGAATGTGGTGTGGAGTCCCTCGTGACATTGTCTAAGGGGCTCAAAACACAATTTGAAAGCTCAGGTACACTCGGAGGACTAAATATGCTATCAGGATTGTATTCATCATCAGTGAAGTTACTTCCAAGTTGATTGACACTCGTGGAGTCATCACTCAAACATGGAGATGAATCCTCCACTGTGGTGTGAGTCCCCCCGTTAACCAAACCGAGCTGAGCACTTATTTTAACAGGAGGCGTGTTTTCAACATCCTAAAATTGAACATTTTACATGTAAAGAAAAGGTGGATTAAGCTTTAGTTGTTTGGTATATTAAAATTGAAATACTCACCTCATCTGACAAGCTCCTCTTTCTTTTCAGGGATATATGCTTCTGTCCAGACTCGCAGGATAATCTGTAGTGATACAAACACCAATATAAATGACTGTAATAGCATGTAAACTCACTTTTTCGGTCTAATGTAAGCACAAGTTACATACCCATTTTGAGCCATATTGGATAGTCGGATGCTATTTATATTTCAACACAAGCCCTAAAAATAGATTAAATGCATTAAAATGTATACAGAATTAATGAATGTTAGTTATAATTAGCCCAAATTAGCTTCAAAATACCGCATGTCACCTTCGACTACGAAATAGGGTTATGTCATTTGACAGTCCATATTTAATACGATTGTGTACTCAAATGGAACTATTTTTTAACAATTATAGTTTGAATTGATATAACGCACAATATAAATTCACTATCCATCACAAATATACACAAAAAAAGGCTTTAAAAGGCACGATTTGGAGGGATGAAACGGCGACGCGTGCCCTCCCATCTTGGCGGGAGATTATTTTTCCACAGGTGTTTTCGACCATAATTAAGCGTCATATTAAAAATCTAATTAATATTACATACACTAGGGCTCTCGAACTTTAAGCAGAGTTAATAAAACTTTGAAATAATTTCAATCAACTATATGAAAAAATGCCACGAAACCGCCAAACGCGCGCGAAAATTTTCGATGATCGCCATTGGACACGTAGGAAGCACACGTTATTATACACTCGATCCACTTAAGGAAATTGATAAAAATAGCAGTTACATGATCCAATATCACTTAGGCACAATTTAAAATCACTAAATCCCAAGAAATGCACTATTTTGCCACAATCAAAGTCAAAATGACCGAACAGGAATACTGGCTTGGCTTATCGCCCACCTCAAGTCTCTAACCTAATTACACCTCTTAACAAGAATATATCCACAAAATGAAAGTGTATTAATAAATTTAACATTTCTGTTGCCCATTTAATACAAATAAAACATACCTGACCATTCACAAAATTTGAGAAATTTGGTCACAAATGAAACACATATGAACTTTAGTTCAATTGTCAATAAATGACACGATTTTAGGCAACCTTTTAGAGTTTTATTACACAAATGTCTTGAATAACTATTAGATTAATGTTTAATTTAAATTTTAGAACTAAACATGTTAATTTGGAAATTCACGGCTCAATAACGTCCAGCTTTCCGCGCGTAAATGTCGCGGTAAAAATTTTTGGCGCACGATCTAAACTCCGGCTAACTTCACGTTTGTTTCTTCTAAAAATTTTGACGTTGTCTATACCGGAAATAAATCGTTCCTTTGCACGGCTAATTTGTTTTATCTCAATACTTTTTTTTTCTAATTTAATTATTTTTATACATTATAATAAAGTTTATCTTACTAGTTACTACAACTATAGTTTTGATATACATTTTGTCAATAAAATACCTAAAATTCAAGTTTATTTTCAGATTAAATAAACGCAAATTTATTTCATATTTGGTTTTTATAAGTACAATTTTATTTCTAATATAATAAGTAACAAATATTATAATTTTAAATAGTTTTAATTTCTTAAAAAGAATCTGAAATATTTAAACACAATGCAACGGAACGTATATTATATTATGCTAGATTGTGATTCGCTATCTAACTCAGCCGGCGCCAATGAACTTTGGATTCAATATGTTGGTATTAATGACAAACAACTTCGGTTCGATGTGAACAGCTGTGCCACAGCTGATTAAAAAATGTCAATAAATGTGCGCTTTTATTTTTGGAATGTTGTTAAATTGACAATTTTTAATAATTAAAGTGTATAAACATCAAAAATTTGTTTTAAAACAAACTCCTCTAGTATAAACATGTCAACACAAAACTTTGCTGTTAAATTGTGTGGCATTTTGCAATCACAAAGTGACGCTGGTATGTTTTTAATTTTTATTTGAAAATTACACATATTTTTTTAAAAACCTTCTTCGTAATTACTAAAGAATAATATAATAATGTAATTATTACAGAAATAATCGCAAGAGAATGGCGTTTGGTCGGCCAAGAACAAGATGGGTCGCAACTTTTAACATGGATAACAAGCGACGATACATCTTCAGAAATTATGAAAATCGGTCTTTATACGAACAAAACTAAATCGCTTAAAGTTTTGCACACATTTGTTGAGAAATCAAACATTATCCAGGCATCTATTAATGCCACACACACATTGCTTATTTATGTGGTGAAAACCCTTCAAAAAGTCGAAGACGAGATCACTGAAGCTTTATACACACCTTTCATAGTTCCATTGCTGCAGGATAAAGAAAACAAGACCGAACAAGTTGAAAACGGATCAACAAAACAGATAATGGTGCAGTTTTTATATAGGAAAAGTTATAAATTCAAAATGGGTGCTATAGATGACCGGTTTCTTGTGTTGAAACACTTGGACTGTGAGTTTCGATATTTTTTAGTCATATATTTACGCTAACGACGTAAAAAGTAACTCATTATTGGTTTATTTGACATCATTAGCATTTGACATTAATCATCTAATTCAGCCATTCTCAAAGTGTGTTCCGTGGAACCCTAGGGCTAAAATACTGCAAAAAATACCTACCAAAGGGAGATTATAAGGTTACATCTAAATATTCCAACTAAATATCACGTAATATTACATTGCAATATGATTATTCATAAATACATATAAATCAGTTTTTTATAATTATATTAAGGCTTTTTCTTCACCAAAAAAGTTTGAGAACTGCTGATCTAATTAACAGAATTTGATAAATAAGTTTTCTATTTAAGTTCTTATAAGGGTAGTAGACCAGTAGACAGAACTATGGGACAACACTTGCTTAATCACCTGATAACACTATATTGTACAGGTTATGATTGGCGAGTTTATTGTCAATTCTTTTCATCATATGCTTTTCTTAAATTTCTGTAGATTCTGACTAAACATGGGATTTCTGTACCACAGGCTTCCAAATGACAAGTCTGGTTGCAGGCGTAGCCATGATGGGGGTAAGGCACTTGTCCCATCCTGGCTCTGACCTGTAAGGTACCTAATCAAACCTAAAAAACTTAATTATCTAGGTACTAACTAAAATACTTAATATCCGTAAGAAAGTTCACACTCAACAGTCATAAACTTCAGAAACTTCTTCTTCGACAGTCATAAACTTCAGAAAGTTCATAAACTTCTTTTCATACAGAAAAAAATTAAACGGGGTAAGACCGCGGGTATAGTTTGCTAGTTACATATTATTTTAGACTGCTGCCCCACTCTAGACTCATGAGTCTGATGTAGACATGAAAGCTGTTAATCTAAAAGAAACTAAATCTTTTAGGTATCAAGTTATATCGGACAACATTACTCGGTAATGATGGTACGGAGCAAACAGAGGGGCTCGGACCTGATGAGTGGAGGTTCATGGGGTGTCTCTCGGATCCTGAGGTCATCGTGAAGGTGTTCTCTTGGGCTCAGTGGGATTGTATTAATCAGGTTAGTATGCTGAATTTGTAGAATGCAAAATTATTGTCTTTGCTATGATTAATGTCAGAGTAATAAAGTAAATTCATATTTCATATTAATTAATAAATATTGGTCGCGCCGTTTGCTGGGTTTGAATTCAAATAACACACACATACACATACCCACCTGCATCACTCACAAACTCGCACGTACGCATAAACTACTCTCTATCACCCCTACTTTCCGCGTCCTTTCCTGAAGCCTATCAGTCAGTTAGTTGAAAAACGGATACCGCAAGGCGATACACGCCACCACCCTCGAAGAAGTCGAAACCTCGTAATCTGTCGTGTGGGAAGGATTTGAAGATAGTGTAAACCAGCGCAATATACAGTCCACTTCAAAATCCGAGGAGATCAGCGAGCAACATCACCAACAGGTTTGACTGATCTTCCTTACACCTCCTTACCGCATAAACCGCCGCAACAAATATTGTAAAAGTTGTCACAACAAATATAATTTAATTAGAATTATAAATTTCTGTCGCATTATTTATAGGTTCCTGTTGGAACACTTGTACTTGTCAAAATACAATTATACGCAGCAACTGTAATAGTGGCTTGTTCACTTCAACAATAGATATAATAATATTAAGTATTAGATGTCATTTGTTTTTACAGATTGTCATTTGTAGCTTCATTTAGTAAAGTGCTTTGTTAATTAATATTTGTTTTAAATTCTGAATCATTCAACACTAATATCGTCTGACATGTTATTGTATAATTTTTATTTATTTATTTATTTATTGGGTCCACAAACAAACAGGGCTCTACAACTAGACTTGGAATAAATATCACACTAAGAATTATAATAATCTAATTGTAGGCCCTACGCATGCGCTAGCATTGCAATGAGCAAGATTACATTACATTTTAAACATATTTTAAATGCTCATTAAAACTATTTACAAATAAATCACAATAAAAAATATAGTTATTTAATAGTCAAAATTAAATTATTAAAGAATTGCATACATTTAAATTACAATTAGCTTGAAAGTAGCTGGGTGTAAGAAGAAGGTGTCCGAGCTGGATGAAGCATATTTGTTTGCTTCAGCCGGCATACAGATATGCTACTGTGGTTACAGTTGCTTACCCTTGTGGACTCAAGCTTTTTTTTATTAATAGCCCAGCATATGACCACACTCCGCGTGATGTTAAGCTAGAGTGCGGTCCATGAGCACAGACAACTGTTACCACAGACTATGCCAGCTTGAGGAGACGAGTCCAAATTAACAGGGCACACTCCTCTCGTTATCCCAGCTACTTCCAAGCTGATCCCGAAACGCGACTAGGTCACTTCACGGGTGGTACTACCCCAGGACGACATACTGGGCTAATGCCATCATCAGTCTGCCTACCACTCTTAAACGCTTCACATTAAATGGAGTATCCAGTGAATTCAGTTATAAAGGTCATTGTAGATGCATTCACATTGGATTGCAGGTGTTATACTATATTCATCATCGTCAGCCGACGCAGAGTTTTGCTGAAGGTGAAGAGGTGAAGTCGCCATCGGAAGTCACGCCAACACTGTCCGCATTGCAGTTCCATGCTGACTTACCTCATGAGACAGTGGTATGTGGTTTACGAATATTTATATTATACTAACTGTTGCTCGTAATTTCGTTCATGTAGTAATTTATTTATTTATAAAGCTTATCTACAAAATTACATTAGAACTACATATTATAAAAAGGACTACTATTATATAAACTAAATGAAATTTCAATTATAGGATAGGATGGCATGCTCAAGGTGAAATGAAGGTATAAAGTACTATAAAGTTTATTGATGTTTCATATTTCAATGGAGCTTGCCCTCACGTGACTGTCCGTTGGGAGAGCCTTTAGACCTCTTTAATCTGGCCCTGCAAATTAAATTTATTATTTAGGACCTTAGTCATGAACATTTACAAAGTATACATTCCAGAATATCTAAATATATAAAACTCAAAGGTGACTGACTGACTGACTGACTTAGTGATCTATCAACGCACAGCCCAAACCACTGGACGGATCGGGCTGAAATTTGGCATGCAGGTAGATGTTATGACGTAGGCATCCGCTAAGAAAGGATTTTGATCAATTCCACCCCTAAGGGGATAAAATAGGGGATGAAAGTTTGTATAAATCTTATTAGATTATTTTCATTCATTATTACGCAGACGTAGTTGCGGGCAACAGCTAGTTATATTATAAACTACTGTGCCTTCATCACTTTATTTATTTATTTAAAACTTTTATGCATTTTACAAAAGACGAACTAAATGCCCTTGTGCATTATCTACCAGTTGAGGTTTAGGACCAGCAGAAAGGAATAGATTCAGATCAAGACTAACATTTAAAAAATAATTATAATAACAAACAAGAAAAAAATAATATACCAATTTACACAAATATGATGATTCCAATGGTCCAGGCCTCGCCAACAAAGGAATGACCATACCCACATCTTGTCTGCTAAGGTTGAAGACTTAATCTAGAATAGATGTATTGTTAATTATTTTCTGGTACTAAGAGCTCTACATGCATTTCGTTCCAGTTAAACATCCCATTAAGCCTGCCGCAGCTGGTTAGTTCTGGTGCCGCGTGTGGTGTTTACGAGGATGATCCATTACCACTTCGCATACATGACTGTTCGCTGGACTTGCACATTGTGTGTGAGCCTGAAGGGATGGTGTGTGTGTGCCATCATTATTTGTACAAGGTACTTTAAGGCTTTATATCGTTGTATTAACAAGGTAGGGTCTATAAAAATGCATTTTACAGGAGAGCAATTTAAAGTTATTACTGTGCATAGTTTTTTTATTATTATTTATTTATTTACTTTTAGTAAATGGGCACCAATAGAGCGCTTTTAATCGTCAATACATATACAAATATAAATGAAATAAATTCATTAATTATCAATTTGATTTAGCTGCTGTATACTGACTGGCATTGTCTACTTACATACTAATGTCATAATAATATATTATAAATCTATGTAGAAGACTAGCTGCTGTAGGAATAGGGGCATTGTCATCCTATTGTATACCTAAGGGTAAACATAAACATAAATATTTTGAAGTATAAGTTCATCAAATTCGATATTAACTTAATATTGTCTCTCTCTCTCTATACAGCCTCTTGATGACTCCACGTCATCTCTGGTGTTGGAAGACAGCACGGAGCTGAAGGATTCTGGTGTTAACTTTGCTTACTCGATCACGTTGTTGCACCATGGCCTTGTCGTGCATAATGTCGTCCCTGACTTACCATGGGCGCTTGCCAAGTCACTACGGCCGTCTTATACTTTTTATGGAGGTTTGTTATTTAGTATATGCATATTGGGATATATATATTATGTGATAATTTCTGTAGTGTAATGGTTAATAGCTCAGTCTGTCGTGCTATTTGGCAGCTATAATTATTTTATAATGTATTCACGAGTTTCTTGTGGTCTTCTTCTAGTTATACGCCTATCAGAAGCCATTGTAGAGTCTAACGATAAGCAAGCGCACGCCTTTAGTGTCTATGCTAATAAACGATTCTCATTTCATTTCATAAACACAATAAAAAAGGCTAAAATAGGGCGTAGTTTTTGCTTAACCCATTACTAACCACTGTCCTATTTTTAAGACATTATATTCAACATTTTTTAAAACCTATTAAGAGTTTTTTTTATTGTTTCTGATGAAATTCGTATTTTTATACTATTTTTCTGATAAAATATTTTTTTCCGCTGAGAAAAATATTTACGTAATTTTAATAATTTTTTCAAATTGATCATTTTTGTTGCCTCAAGAAAAGCATTATGTTCCGATTTTATATACCGTAAAAGAAAACAGTAACCAACTTCAAAGTACATAAAACTGATTCTTAGGCTTCTACTAAATATATATATAATATAAAAACAAAATATAATTTATATCCCCATTGTCATATTTGTAGCACAGGCTGACTCAGCGTTTTTTTGTCATATTATTTTTTCTTAACGTATTATGAACTTTATTTAAAGATTTCATCAAAAAATTCCAATGTTTTCGACGCTTGGGAAGTAATGGGTTAAATTGTATACATAAAGGAAATCTCAGTTTGGGGTTAACCCATTAACTGTGTCAATGTTTATTTCAGATAACCATCTGCTTGTAAACATACCAATGCTATTCACACACCTTCTCGACATCGGAGTGAACCACGAGCCCTGTAATCACTTTGTCATGAACACTGAAGACTCGGAACGCGGCTCAAGCCTCGCCCCACTCCTCGGATGGGGTCCCAACGCTATGGTGGATTTGAATACACTAGACATTGTCATTTTGGGCGTGCCTGAAAAGGATTTGGTGTCTACGTTCAAAAATATTCCATTGATTGAAAATAAATTGGGAATAATACATTTTTTACTTCAACACGAGGGGAATTCTGAACTTGCTGAGGAGGTGGGTGGTCATGTCTTATTATTTTGTTATTTTATTTAACACTAGCTGTTGCCAGCGACTTCGTTCGCGTGGTAATGAAGTTTAAAGTACTATGAAGTTTAAATTTTAACATGAAAAAGCAGTTATTGTGACATAACTGTAATAGTTAGACATATGGTATCGCACACTTTTTTGTAGATATTGATGTCCTCTATAAAACTGTAGTACATCATTTTGCTCTATTGTCAATCATTTCGTCAGCGTACGCAATGTAATGATTTTTTTTTCACATTTTGGGGTACATTATTGAAGTTTTCATACGGATCCCTAACGTTTTTGAAAATATTCTATAGCCATAGGCAGGGATAAATTTTTCAAATCGGTCCAGTAGTTTCAGAGCCTATTCAATACATAATAATTTAATGAAATTATTTTAATAAATATTAAAGGAAATTAGTAAAAAAAAATTTTTCTTTGCATTTATTTAGTGCAGGGCTGTCCAACTGGCGGCCCGCCGAATTATTTTTACGGCCCGCGAGTACGTTTTACTATGAATAAATTTATGTTACTAAATTTCTAGAATTTGTTGAGGGGTGACCGTGTTATAATATTATTAACCTAGTTTCATATTTATTTATGAATTAAAATAATTATTGAATATGAATGCTACTAATAAAAGAAAAATAGACCTCAAAAATCGAGAATTTCAAGATCGCTGGGAGATGGATTATTTATTTATTTATTCTGAACAAGTACATAAACTGACTTTTCATTTATCAACCTTCTTGGCCCCTGAAATGTTTGGTGAAGAAAGTACGGCTCGCGGGCTATGATATGTTGGATAGCGCTGATTTAGTGCATTGTGAATGTTGTTCGGTTTATGGGACTCTATGTAAATTTCCAGCTGATATCGTGGATGTGCCTCAACCAGAAGGAAGGGTGTGGCAGCTTCCAGCGTGTGATGCAGGAGTTCCTCATCAGTGCCACGTTTGCGTTCACCAGAAGGTCGTTGCCTACTTCGGCTCTGTCGCTGACGAAATTGTTACCCTTTACACAGAATAGCAAGTTCGCTGATGTCAAAGTATGTTATGTTTTTGCTTTTATTAATTTAAAAATTAACTTTTGCATTCTTATCATATATAATAAACAATAAGAAAAAATTTATAGGTATTTATGTATATTTAGAAAAATTCATATGATAATTGTTTTGTTTTTTATGGTTTAACTAGCTTTTACCCGCGGCTTCGCTCGCATTTAAGTCATTAAATAAGTATCAGAGATCAAGTATCAAATGAATCAATATGATTCCAAACAGCTGAAACTATAGTCAGTTGGAAACTATATTAAAAATAAAAAAAAATCCTATGTTACTTCTAGTACCTCTAAAAATATGTGTACAAAGTTTCATGATGATCGGTTAAGTAGTTGTTGCGTGAAAACGTAACAAACAAACTCACATTCACATTTATAATATTAGTAGAGATTAAATATTAGATTCTGCCTTTATTTAACACTAGAACTACGAATCGGTCAATATGACCGGTTTCAAAAATCCTTCACAAGATTTTTATGTAAAACCTTACTCATTATTTTTTGTAAATGATTCTGTTTTTTACAATTCTACAATAAATTTATTGAATTATATTTAACACTTTGCAAGCACAAGCCCTCCGGTCATTCTTACCAGCTGGTAGTTTTAGGGTTAAGTTTTTAGGTTTATTAAACAAACACTCATTAAAAAGGCTTATTATAAAATATCTTGATGACAACCTGCTGTGACTGATATGATTGTGTGTATGTTGGTGTGCTTATATACTTGGGTACTAGCTTTATTTACATTCATTGTATTACATTCAGATGTAAATTAAGCAAAGATGTATGTACATTATATTGTAGAGGCTATTATTAGCGAGTTTTTTACCCTTTTCAAAGTCACCGAAGATTCTGACAATGCACAAATAGCTCTTCGGTGGGTTTTTAACAAATATATAGTGATTGAAATTAGTTAAAATTATTTTGCTTACAATTCCCGCTACAACACTCAGTAATTTGTCTCGACGCGTTTCGCCACTTCACGTGGCATCATCAGGATACGTGAAGTGGCGAAACGCGTCGAGACATATTACTGAGTGTTGTAGCGGGAATTGTAAGCAAAATAATTTTAACTAATTTCATTTAATATGGATTTCCGCAAAGTAACGCCTGAAACAACTAATTATAAATATATAGTGGTTCTTTTTTTACATTTTAACAAATTTATTACATTTTAGGTGGGTAACATGACAGTGTGTGTGAGCCAGGAGAAAGTCTGGAATAGCTCTGTGGTAGTTCTGTCGCCTCGAGCTCGGCTTGCCCAGTTCACGGAGGACCTGTGGACGAGATTGTGGGTTCGGCTTAATCCGCCGTATGAGAAACCACCACGGTTTAGGCCGCAACTTGTACTGGATAAGCTGCGGGTTTCACTTACTTGCTATCAGGTATAAAGCTTATTACGATTATATCAAAGATTTAGTCAAAGATGGTTTTTTTAAAAGTTTTGTAGTCATTAGGTCTGATCTGATGTCACCTTTCAGCCGGAAGCCCTATCCCGTTGCAGTACACCTCTATCTCCATCAGGCAGTGCTCCAATGTTAGGTGCAGGGATATCAAGTAGGAGAACTTCGTTGGCCCATCCCGATATGTTACCATTCTTCGAACTCGACGTTTGTACTGCGAGTAAACAAGAACACGTGATCGCTGCGGTGAGTTTAACTAGTTATTTATTTACTTTTAGTAAATGGGCTCCAATAGAGCGCTTTTGACAATACAAATATAAATGAAATAAATTTATTAATTTAATAATTATCAATTTGATTTAGCTGCTGTATACTGGCATTGTCCACTTGCATACTAATGTCATAATAATATATAATAAATCTAGTATGATGTGGAAGAATAGCTGCTGTATAGGGGCATTGTCATTCTATTGTATACCTAAGGGTAATCATAAAATGACAAGTGCTACATTGAAGTTCTTCTGGTGAGGTTGATTGATGAATGGTACAGAATCTCCGTGAAGTGAGTGTACATCTGATGCGGGAATGCGCGGAGAGGAGGGAGGGTGCGGAGAGTGGGGTGCACGCGGTAGGCACTCGTTGGGCGGCCGCGCAGCTGGACAGCTCCCGGGCGCTGTGCCGGGCTCTTTGCCGCGCACTGCTCGCTACACCCCTTAACAACCAGCAGAGAGGGTTCACCTTCATGTATGAATAAAAATACACTCGCTTATTGTGTGCCTTTTCCGTTTTTGTTTTTTTTTCTTTGGATTTCGTGTGGAAGTATCCTGTGCCTCTTGTTTTTTTCTAGAGTTTGACATTTGTTTTGGCGGGAATTTGGTTCCAGTTTGAGGGTTTTTTTATATCTATTTGGATTATTGTTTTTTTTTATTAAATATTTTCTTTATGTAGTTGTTTTTGTTTTGTGGTGATTAATTATAGGTTTTGTTGGTTAATTGATTTGATTTTGTTTCAGCGATGACATGGAGGAGACGCATGCCATGATATTGTTTTCTGTATTGGAGCAGTATTATTTGGCGGCCGATTCTCTCGCGTTTCCGCTGCCTCAGGGCTTCACGTCGTTCTTCACGTACTTAGGGTACAAAGTGTTGCCGTTTTCGATGTTCCTGCAATACGTTCACAGGAATGTGTTTGAGCTCCAGATCGATGTTATGAAAGCTATCATTGCTGGTGAGTTTTGTTAAAGCTATTCGTATTCGGTTGGATTGATTTCAGTGGCGTAGTTAACCTAACGTAGCCCCACGGACTCTGGCGTACAAACTATAAATTGAACTAGTGAACATTTTTCCCACATTCGGAATATAAATAAACCAGATTCCAGGAACGCGACTTTAATAATGGCAACTTATTTAAAAAATACAGATGAATTTCCAACAAGTTTCGGTTTAGTTTAGTTGGGGTCCTAGTTTATTTTTTGCCCCAGGGCCTTTGGTTACCTAGCTATGCCACTCATTGATTTATAGCTCAGTAATCTAGCAGTTCGTGTAGGGCAGCCATTCTCAAAGTGTGTTCCGCGGAACCCTAGGGCTAAAATATTGCAAAAAATACCAACCAAAGTTACATCTAAATATTCCAACTAAATATTACGTAATATTACATTGCAATATGATTATTCATAAATACATATAAATCAGTTTTTTATAATTATATTAAGGCTTTTTCCTTCGTCAAAAAAGTTTGAGAACCGCTGATCTAGTATATTGTAACGGCACGTATCTGGACCACGCACAGAACGTGCTGAAACGCTACATTTTTCCACGTCACTCGAGGTAAATATAAACACACTCCAGTCAACATATAACGCCAAAGCATAATGTAACAAATAAATAATATTTAAACCTCAATACTATTTGCACCCAATGAAAAGACCTTAACATATATGTTTCAATTTATTTTCAGTAAAAGATACGAGCAAGAGTGTATCTGATAAGAAGCTTCGACTAATCCAATTGGTAGGAGAAGGCCGTGCCCGCCGCAGCCTCTGTGCGTGGCATCATGGCGCCTCTGTCAGAGTGCGGGCGAGGGAACACGCCGCCGCTCTACTAGCAGGAGCACCTGCCGCTAGAGCCTCGCATTCCACACATCTGCAAGCTGGTATTCTAATTGGAATATTTTGTTTTATAGTAGTTTGGTAAATGTTAAGCTAAGATGCTGTAAGATGAGCTAACAGCTGTTATCAGAATGAATGGTGATTTTTAAATGGATGAATGAAATGAAAATCGTTTATTAGCATAGGCACTAAAGGCGTGCGCTTGCTCATCGTCAGACTCTACAATGGCTTCGGAAAGGCGTATCACAAGAAACTCGTCATATACAGATAAACAGTACAGGATACAGTTTTTGTAGGCGATAGAAAGAGAAACAATTGCGGTGTCGTGAATGGCAAATGAGATATCTGTAATAATTGTTTCTTCCAGTCCAAAGTCCAATTTGTATCCATTTGAAGACTGTTGTTTGTACACCATTCAGGGTGATAAGGCACAATTTTTGATTACGTTTGTTTTTTTCCAGGTCTATCTTCCTTGGCTACAGGAGAACGTCTCTCTCCGCTGGATTCATTCCTGGATCTGTTGACAGCGAAGGCGAGCCTCAATGAGCTTGATTTTAATCTTATTATCGAAGCTACACTGTCTTCTTTACATAACAATTCAAATTAATTTCCATATATATTATAACTGTAGGGTTTTTGTATTGTGCAGATTCAGACTGTATCGCGTTTCATTTGCTTTGCAGCTTTTAAATTCAGTTAACACTAGATTTACCAGCTTAAATATACCTATTTCTACCAAAACCAAAAAAGTATATATTTGTTACAAATATATATAAAATAATATAAAATTCATAAAACTAATTCTTCTGTTATAAATTAAAGAAGAATAGAAGAATTAAAGAAAATGTTACACGCAGTAGGAATTTTAATTTGATCTTGCAAGACCAGTCATTTTGACTGCTCTGGTAAATCTAGTGTTAATACTGACAATAAAATGTTTATCTCTACCAAAATATAAAGTAATTCATAAACTAATTTGAATGTTGGTATATGAAGCAAATTCACGTGACTCTAGCTTAATGAAATAAATTGCAGAGGGAAAGCTGTCTTTTATCATATTTTGTTTAGCTTCGTATTGTGGGTAGAGTGCAATTTGTATGTAGTCCTAGTGATCTCAGTAACATTCTATTATTTATTGTATGTGCAATATTAGAATTAATTAATAATATATTTGTATGACATCAATAATATGTGTGTGTTCTTTTGTACCAGCAGTTGAAGGTGATGATATTAAATAAAGACAAGGTTCTCGCGTGAGGTCATGACGTTCATTGAACTTGTTTATTTTGATTCTGCTTATATATTATACTAAAAATACAAAGCGAACACTATTAAATTTAACTGTTATTGTCATTGTTCTAATGTTACATTAATCATTATACTTTATTGTTATTATGGAAGGTGTTATGATGTCTGAAGTTTCAAAGTAATGATCTTAAATGTAATATTACGTCTGTTGACATAACATAACTCATCATGATCTTTTTTATTTAATGTTTTACTTCCTTCCTTCTTTCCTCTGTCAGCAGAGACTAGTATATTTGTTGACAAAAATAGGTATTGCAGGTAGGGTAGGCAGGTAGGGTATTTATAGGAGTGGGGATCAGAATGTATAACAAATTGCCCAATGACTTAACAAGTCTGCCCACTCCTGCTCTGAAAAAGATTGTAAAGCAGACGCTAATTAAAAAGGCTTATTACAGAATTATTGATTATATGAGCGATGGAAATGCGTGGTTAAACTAGTGTTTGAGCTTGATTTACTGTTGGCTTACTAGGATTATTTTATTTTTTTACTGTATTTTTTTAAAATGTTGTATAGGTAGCTATATATTTTTTTATTTAATTTTTTTAAAATATTTTTATATACATATTATTGGACATATACATGTATTTTATATACATATATGTTATTAATTTGACATTTATTGTAACCACTGTGTAATATGATTTATAAATTGTTATTCACTTTTTTTTTCTGAATTAAAATTCAGTTTTTTTTTATTATTATTACTTTATGTACAGGCTATGATTGACGAGTTTCTTGTGATATTCTTCTCGCCATACGCCTTCCCGAAGTCACGATAGAGTCTAACGATGAGCAAGTGCACGCCTTTAGTGCCTATGCTAATAGTACGGGAGGTAGTGTCACTTTTTTAGCAGTGATTTATCTGCGACTCAAATGTAATTGATTGAATAGTTTAACCATTACTCTGTTCGAAATCGAAAGTCAGTCAGCGCGACCGCGGTGGGTGTGGGCGTGGGAGGCTGTGAAACTCGTCGTGAAACCTATGAAAAAAAGTGATAGATCTGCGAATGAAAATTTGTTTATATTGTAAATTATTGATGATTAAATGTAAAAATACTCGTCAGCCACTTTGCCGATGGGGGGGACATCGTCAGTCAGAGGTTTGAAGTCGTCGGAAAATTGGAAATTTCAAGTGATCGATCTTCACTTGAAATTTTGTGGAATGATTTTTAATATCTAATCGTGCCGACTGACGATTGTTTGTTTAAAGTGTGAAACAAGTTCTCTATAATTTATTAATTTCAAGTCAATATAAATCACTTGATCGAATTTTTTAATTGTTATCAACACTATTATTAAGCTCGCCTATGCATAAAAAATATTACTGTTTTTTTGCAATAAAGAATTTATTTATTATTGTAAATTAAAATGTCATGCTCATTTAAATAACATTTATTTTTTATTGCTTATGAAGTATATAATAATATCACAACATACATGAATGATTTCCTTTAAAAGAATCACAACACAATCACAAGAGGCACATTGAGACGGTACAGACTGCGCTGTTTACTGGAAAACTTGTTTTGGAAATGACTGATCCAAAGCATTTCTGCGTTATTTGCTCGAAAAAGAGTGAACAGTTAATTTCATCTACCAGTGATACATTAAACGAGTGTCAAACAGTGTGGAAAATTCGAAAAGAAAATGATTTGTCAATGAGCGATGTAAGACTGCCCGAAAACATTTCATCTCCGAGCACTGGCGGCTCGTCCTAAAGAGCGCTGGTGCAGTGCACTCCCACGAAAATTACAGAAGTAATCTATATTTCTTCATAATACATACTATCCTTACATTACATTCATTCTATTCTACTATGCCTATACAATAGTGTATTATATTACCTATATCTACGCGTATATTTGGCGTCAAGTTGTAACGAGTGGAGCGCCAGCGATTGCGCTCCTATGAAACGAATTTTAGTACGATTCCTAGCATTGTATTCAATGAGTGCGAAAGAGAAACATCGACTCAGGCCGACGCGTGAAACAAGAGATTTCGTATGAGAAATTAACAGAAACCATTGAGATAAAGTTTTTTTTCTCATGAGATGGATATATACTTATATTTTGAAGGCATGTCAACAAAAAAACGAAAATCGCCAAAATGTTAGTTCCTACTATGTAATAGGAATTTGTGATATGTTTTTGCAGGACGTTGTATGTATATAAATTGATTAATAAGAACAATTTACCCATTAGTTCTTTAAAATAAATAAAAATACAAAAAATCCTATAAAAGCGATTTAATTAGACCAGCCATTCTCAAAGTGTGTTCCGCGGAACCTAGGGCTTTATAAAATACTGCAAAAAATGCCTAAATATTACGTAATATTACATTGTAATATGATTATTCATAAACACAACTAAAACAGTTTTTTATAATTATATTAAGGCTTTTTCCTTCGACAAAAAGTTTGAGAACCGCTGAATTATAATAATATAATTGAAATCAATTATAAAAAGGATTGTAAGTGACCCAATGTGCTCTCTGTTGCTCCTTTTCAGTTTTATGTGACGTAAACAACGATTTGTAGACCTCACTGCTTTTAGGATCAGAAGCGACACTGTATTCCTTCTTGCTTTTCTTATAAGACGGGTCTTCCACTAGATCTCTTGGTGGAGCTCTTTTCGTTGACCCGAAGAAGCCTCGAGGTTTATAATCGTCATTGTATTTAGGTAAAGCTAAAGGTATTGTTTCTTCCTCTTTTTTTACCACAGTTTTTGTGCTTGAAGGCTCTTCCTTGATCGTAGAGCCTGAAGGCACAGGGTCAGTGGAATTTGCAACAGTTACTGAAGTAGAAGGCGTCTGCTGCTCAGTCTTGACCTTGGTTTTTTTGGTCTTTCTACCAGCGACACGATTAGCCATTTTGACCTTGAGCTCTTCAACATCTTCATCTGTTCCATTTAGCACGACTATGTCTTCATCGGTGAACGGAGTCTGACACTGGAAACAAGAACAGTTGAAAATACCTTATATAAAAACCATGTTGTTTTTCAGACATTTCTTTACATAAGAAGTTAATTTTAAAACAATAATCTATTAGAAACACACTGTATCAGAGAGAGTACTAACAGTAAAATATGTCATGTCAATGCGTTTTGCTTGTAAGTAATTGAAATATTCTATACCACCTTCATAAAAAAAAGTTTAATAGTTGTAATGTTAGTAATTTAATTTAATTTTAGTAAATTAAATTTAATTATAGAGCGGCCGTGGCCTTGAAGTTTTATGTACTTTGGTAATGTGAGTAATAATATAGGCACACAAAGAGTGTGATGGGTCCCACGTGACAGACAGGCAATGCTTAGTGTGGGACCATCGAAAACCATATTATGTATTATTCTTAAATAATAAATAAAGACTACACTCACCAGATGACATATATTTTGTTTCAAAACTTTAAGCGCACGTTCAGCCATGACGCACCCGCAACTCCAGAGATATATGAAACGGAACTTTCCAGTCATTTCCAGACCACAAATTGTGCAGATATATGGAGCACTGCCTTCGTCTACTGTACCTTCCAAATGTTCAGTGTCCTTGTATGCCGGGTTCTTTGTCAATTTTAAATCTTTTATGTCCTGTAAGAAATTATTAACAAAATTAAAACGAGTTCAACAAATAACAAGAAATAAGGCATAAATATGTACTAATATATATGGTATTGTAAATTTGACAGCTAGGGTTCAGCATCATGTCACATGAATTTTGGGACTGGATTAATTTATAATACAACAAACATTACCACTTCTAAAACTTGAAAATTTATTGCTAAAACTTTTAAAATTCCGAATAATGAACAAAACAACAAAAAAAACCTAGTTTTATACCACTATAAACTATAATAAACTAACTTTTCACATAATTTCACTATTTTACACAATCTTTAAAAGAAAATTCATAAACTTGTCACCTAATAAATTGTATTCAATAACCAATATTATGAAATCGTAAGTGTTTTTTTTTGGTTTGTTCATTATTCGGAATTTTAAAAGTTTTAGAAGTGATAATGATGTTTATTTGATATAAAATCCACTTGTATTAGAAATTAATGCAGTTCAAAATTCATGTGACACGATACTAAACCCTAGTCAATTTAACTATATGAGCACAGACCTTCAGCCCTTTAATATGACTAATACAGTCTGGTTTAGTTTCCTTGTCCAGAAGAGCTTCGATCACGGAACTCTTCGAATAAAGACGCCCAAGTCCACATGAAACTATGGGCTCCTGCAGCCGCTGCTGGGTCAAAGCACAGTTACGCCACTTAAACGAACGCTCTGATACTTTATCTTTCTGCAAAAATATTGAACACATAAAATATTGTTAAGACTAATGGTAAATAAAGATAATATAAAGCTTACTTGTTCTGGTTTCTTCTTCATGCGAACAAGCTCATCTCGTCGTGGTATAGTACCACCATCGCAACCCATTCTTTACAGATTTATTAAACTTCTGGAAAAATATGGCTGAATTAGAAAAACAAGTAACAGCGAATCACCAGAAAGCAATTACGTTTTGACGTTTGACAACAGACAATTTTTTTTTTTAAATTAATTGTATTAGTACAAAGCAAAGCACGAAATAGCTTTACACTAAAGGTATTTTGATTTATAAAGAAGAAATAATTCTTTTACATAATATTAATATTTTTTAAAGTAAATATAAATAAATTAATAAAAATATAATTTGGCGGGTTTTACAAATAAACACGTTGCCATAACAACAGTTTATTTAACATTGAAACGAGGATCAATGCAGTGCGGTCGTGCAAATTATTTAGTATTTCATTTTTATTTTTTAAGTATAAATATCTATATTGTTATCCTTCCAAATTGTGAATAAATGTAGTTATTTTAGTCTGTTTTTTTTTTCGGGTTATTTGTTTGAAGATATTGTTTTGTGTTTTTGACTAAAAGTAAAATGAATATGAAAAATGATATTTGTAGGAATCATTCGGCGAGAAATGACAAAGGTTAGTTTAACTCCAGTTGTGTGAGCAATTGTTCTTTTACCGTATAATCTCTACTAATATTATAAATGTGAGTGTGAGTTTGTTTGTTACGTTTTCACGCAACAACTACTTAACCGATCATTATGAAACTTTGTACACATATTTTTGGAGGTACTACAAGTAACATATGATACTTTTTATTAAAAAAATATTTTTTACTATAGTTTCCAACTGACTATAGTTTCAGCTGTTTGGAATCATATTGATTCACTTCTATTGAAATGATTCCTGGTACTTATTCAATGAATTAAATGCGAGCGAATCTGCAGGTAAAAGCTAGTAATTGATAAATAATGTATAACTTTTAGAAATTCGTGTGCCACCAACAAATCTCAGTAGACGTGACTTAGAAGACCTGTATTATTCACTATTAAATGACAATAATAACCTGAAATGTGTCGTGAATAGTCAGACGGAAAAAATGAAGATATTGAGCACGAAATTACTACGTGTCACTGCATCCCAACGGAGCTGCTCCAAAGGCAATAAATGTACTTTAAATATCGCTGTTAAGGAACAGAATGAAATGTAAGCGAATTCTTTTTTTAAAGACATTATAACTTCCGGTATAGTTTTAGTGTGAAATTCAGTATTAATTTTTTTATTAACACTAGGTTTACGGGACGCGTCAATTTGACGCATTTTGACTTTTATCAGAGAATTACCAAAAACTGTTGTAAATTTTTATTTTATCTCTTTGTATGACTTTTATTCATTGATCGAGGGAAATATATATTGAAGTCTATTTTCTTTAAAAGTATTGAATTACTGAACTTGTCTATGCGGTATACCTATCGCTACGATATATATATATATATATATATATATATAGGTTTATATTTATGTATTATCATAATATTAGTAAAATAATAAGGCAATAAATGGTACATTATTTTTCAGTATAAAAGATTTAGAGGAGAAAAACAGGAGACTATCAGAAAAGTATCGCCAGTTAAATATGAAATTATGTTCTACAAAACAATTTTTAAAGAAGAATACTGGGAGATGTCTGAGATGTACACTTAACAGGTAAGTTTATTTTTGTTCAGATGTGCTAAGTAATTAGATCAGGCTCTGAAAAGATCGAACCAGGGGGGCTACTCAGGCGTATCCAAAGCCGTCACTTCTATAGTTTATGTGAATTTTGACACATAAGCCTGTAAAAAGTCCTGTCAAATGTCCATAAAATAAGCATTGTGTGGCCTATCCGTCGTGACGTCGCTGTCAAATCCGTAATTTCGTGAATGATTACGTAAGTGTTCCCGAGTAGGAAACGTCCGTATTTTCGTGCGAAGTGCGTCTGAGTAGCCCCCCAGGTATTCTTGTATTTCAGGAAGCAGGCTGTAAAATTACTATATAAATACTATAATATTAATTATATGCGTTTTGATTATAGAAGAACATCGACTAATAATTTGGTGACAAAAAGGAGTGACACCGCTCTACATTTCGCCGCGTCAACACAATGCGAGTCAAGTGACAGGTGAGTTTGGTGGTTGTCTATGGTTGCGTACACAATTTACACTTTCGATTGTTTTCAGGGTCGATTCTATTCGTTCTAATATTACAAATGAGGAATATAGCGCTCAATTGTAAGTGCATGTTATTTATTTATTACTATTATTATTTAATTATTAAAATTGACTATATAATGAAGGGTAATTTTCTCAAGGGTCATCACAGTGAGGCGATTTATCTGTTGTTTCAGTTTATTTTACTAAAAATATATTGTATGTAATTTATTTTTTAAATTCAAAGTTATTAGTACATACGGTAATCTCCAAATGGATACAGATTGGACTTTTGAAACGATCATTAAGGTTTAAGACATTTAATGACGCAAAAAGAATTTTAAAAAAATTCACTTAATTGAGATAATAATAACTATAAATAAACATATCGTACGTAGCATACTGACAACACCATCACAAGGCACTCAAACCCATTATGTGTGTTTTTTTTAACTCATATTTAAATTTACTATATTTATTAACTATATTTTTATCATGTCGAGATTGAGACATGTGTGAAAGGGATGCAGATATCTCGTTTCTCTTTCTATCGCTTATATACCTACAAAAACTGTATCCATTTGAAATAAAACTCGCACTTGAGATTTTTTTTGTTTACAGTGAACCGTTAAGTGAGAGGAAAGATGACGATGTCGAACGTAAGACAGAGACGGAAGATCGTAACGAAAGCTTAGTAGAATTAGAACAAGTATGAGTTTTGTTTGTGGTATAAACTTCTGAATTCATTGTTTTGTATGTACGCGTGTGTTGTTTGTAGGCAATACAAATAGCTGTGAACAAACATTCCGATGAAAAGGAGCGTCTTGAGAAATCCGTGGATAGTCTTAGTAAGGAACTGCTAAGATTTAAATCTGTATGCAAAGGGTATGAAGATAAAGATGCGGAACGAAAGAATGACATCAAAATTTTGGAGCGAAAATTGGCGGAAGTGGAGGCCGTTAATTGTAATTTTTTTTTTACAAATCGTATTTGAGTAGTAGAGTAGTCATAATTGCTATTGTCACGTATTGTAGTCAGGATTTCTAAGTTTAATTCTAAAAATATGAGAGGGGTCATTTGACCGCAATTGCCTCTAAAATATGTTAGTTTCTAATAGTTAAATATGTTAGTTTACTAAAATAAATTTAAACCTCTCCGAAAGTTGTGTGGTTTGTCCTAAAATAATCCCTTTTATATTTATACTTAATTTTTATTTATAATTATTTATAGATATATAATAAATAGGTGCTCTCTCTTTTGGATCTGGGTGGATATAGGGTGATTCAACGGAACGTTTCGAACTGAAAATGTCGTATTCATATAGAATCACCCGCTATATTTGTCCCGTGACTTGTTACTCGTAATACGTACATGTTATTTCAAGTTTCAAAGTTCTTTGTGCACAGTGGCGTAGCTACTAAGGGGCTAGCCCAGGAGGCTCCTCGGACTCTGGCGTACAAACTATAAATTGAACTAGTGAAAATTTCTCCCACATTCGGAATATAAATAAACCAGATTCCAGGAACGCGACTTTAATAATGGCAACTTATTTAAAAAATACAGGTGAATTCCCAACAAGTCTCGAACATCTTGTATGAAACTTGTGAGGATCTCTAGTTTATTTTTTGACTCAGGGCCTTTGGTTACCTAGCTACGCTACTGTTTGTGCATATGTTTATTATTTTCCCTATTTTTAGGTAACCTGAAAACGGAGTTATCAATAGAAAAGAAGAATAATAGTGAATTAGAAATGCAAGTGAGGTCGAGTGAAAACACTAGTCAATTGGTTAAAATTATCGAAGAAAGTCTTTCTTCGGAGTTACAAGTAATTAATCAAGGTTTAAGATATTTATTTACTCAAAAAGAATTACATAAATTCACTTAATTGAGATACTTATATGTATAAAATGTAAAAAATAATACCACCACTTTCAAGCGAAACTCGTGAAGTGACCTAGTCGCGTTTCGGGATCAGCTTGGAAGTAGCCGGGTTAACAAGAAGAGTGTGTCCTGTCAATTTGGACAGAGCATAGTGGAGTCGACTGTTGCGTGCGGACATCTGTCTGTGGTAACAGTTGTCTATGCTCATGGACCGCACTCTAGCTTAACATCAGGCGGAGTGTGGTCATATGCTGGGCTATCAATAAAAATAAATAAATAAATAAACATAACGTACATAGACTATATCGTATTATATGTACTAGAATATTTACAACACCATTACAAGGCACTCAGACCCATTATATGTTTGTTCAATTCATATTTTTTGGATATATTTTTATTATTAGTTATATTTCATTGCCCGATACTAATACTGTTTCTCCTATGACAATTGGTTATCTGAAAGAAATTACTTTTAGTGATATGATCGCCGATTGCTCTAAATTTGTTTCTTATGTGTTAAATTGTATTAGTATTATTATTTTTAAAGCAACAAAGGATTATTATATTAATCGGTAATTCATTATAGAACTGCGCTCCTTCCACCATAACACTATTTTTCCCATAGCTAGTTCTAGCTCCCAGGATTTTTATCTGATTTTTATTTCGTGTGTTGAATTTATGTATTTTGTGCTAAATTATTTCATGATTTAATTAATTTAAATGTCTTTATGCGGCTGTTTATTGCGTTTGTTTTTGTTTTTTTTTTTTGCGGCCAAATTCCAACGTGTTTCCATTTGAAGATTGTGCAATTACTAACTAGGTCTTAAGCATTTAGTTTTTTCGTCTATATTAAAATTTATACTTGTCTGAATCGAGAATGAAATGTAGAAATATTTAACAAGAAATTTATATAATGAAAGTAATTATTTTTTTTTGTTTTAGAAAAAAAGACCACCTATAAAAAACGTTCGTTGTCCAGATTGCAAGAAAGTGTACGTGTATAGTTTTAAAGAAGATTCTGAGGTAACAATCTATTGTGATTTGTCTTTGGATTGTCTATTGTCAAACAGTCAAGTCTCGTTTTCAGATTAAGACAAAAGTCGAGGAGGTGACTGAGAGTCAAGTGACGTTTAGTTCCGTCGAATGTAGCACACCTTGTAAGGATGATTCCGGTTATGTCGAAGAGAATAAAACTGTACACGAAAGGGTAATTCATTTTTGGTTTTGACACACTAATTTATTAGCTTCTCTGCGTTTACAATGGCTGTAATTTTTGTTATACAATCTTGCAATACTATAAATTTGTGGCGGTGGATTCTACAGGCCGAAAATACTTATTTAACACGTTAAAGATCGCATGCCCACTGGTTGGTCACTCCGCGACAACATTACCGGCCCGCTTGTACACCGGTGGGCATGATTTAAATACATACAATGCAAAAAAATATTTGAAAAATAATACACGTAAAAAATACGATTTTGCATATTTTTATCCGCAAAAGTACCTTTTGGCCCACTGTGCGCCGTCTGTCAATCAAAGTGTTTACTTTCTCACCTAATAAATACATATTGTAAAACAATTTGTATGTAAGTGGACAATGCCAGTATACAGCAGCTAAATTAAATTGATAATTAATAAATTTATTTCATTTATATTTGTATTTGTATTGACGAGTAAAAGCGCTCTATTGGAGCCCAATTACTAAAAGTAAATAATTATAACACAATCATATTACTTAATAAAAAGTTTTGTTATTTTACATATTAAAAAACAAGAATGCTACATTAGTGTTCTAAATTCGAATTCACGCTCCCACATCGTATCACACACCCGCTAACATTACACTGCTAAAAAAACAAGATGGCCGACCACTCTCACCACTCCCGGAAAGTCAGTGTTACAATATTAGTCCAATCAATGAACTTTTGGTCCTATGTAAAAAAACAAAAATTCTAACCCGGACAAAAAAAATACAGTCGTATAGAAAAAGAAAAAAGAATATGAGTATCTGTGTGGAGCAACTCGCGCGAAGAAGAGTTGTACTTTCATACTATTAAAAAAGGGAATCGATTTTTTAAATTTTTAAGTCCCAAAAATGCCTTTGAAAAATCCCTTTTTTTAAAAAATGACGTTTTTGGGCCATATTTTTTTCGTTTTTCGGCTGTGGCTTAAATAGGTTATTCGCATTTTTTCACGAATTTATTTGATTGATTTAGCTGCAGTTAATAATGTTATTAAAACAAAAAAATTAAAAAAATTTGGTCCAAAAACGTCATTTTTTAAAAAAAGGGGATTTTTCAAAGTCATTTTTGGGACTTAAAAATTTAAAAAATCGATTCCCTTTTTTAATAGTATGAAAGTACAACTCTTCACAAAGAAAATGCGTACCTTGACGATTTTCTATGACTTTCCCTAGGGCTTGAGTGGCCATTTTCCGAAGGCACCTTTTTTTCGAAAAATCGATGTATCTCGGTAAAAAATTAATATTTTATAACTTTACAAAAACGAGCTTATTTGGCTAGTAAATACCAACCTTTTTGCTGAATTTCAAAAAAAAAAACACAAAAATTAAAAAGTTATTATAAAAACAAAAAATGGTCATTTTCGATGGTTTTTTTTAAATAACTCGAAAAGTTATGCACCGAATTAAACTCAACAAAAACAAATCGATGTGTTTTTTAAATATCTACAACTTTATAATTTAACTTTTTCTGATCGGAGACATCGTTTATTTTTTATTTAAAAAAAACCGTTTTTTTGAACTTTGAGAATTTTTTGGGTTAGGTTCGCCATTCTGGCGCGAGTTGCTCCACACAGATACTCATATTCTTTTTTCTTTTTCTATACGACTGTATTTTTTTTGTCCGGGTTAGAATTTTTTCCACTTTTTTTGTTCATTGATTGGACTATATATAATTTATTGTTGTCTTCATATACAGCCCATGCACCAATTAAACGAGGAGCTCAAATTAAAAATAATGAAATTGGAGATTGAATTGAATATACAAAAAGCACATAATGTAAGTACTTTTTTTTGCAATTATTTTCCTTACTTCTAGGGTAAAATCTTTGGTCTATTTGTTATGTTTCTTTAAAAATCTTACGACTAATGATATAAAAGATATAATCGTGTTTTTTTAAATAAATAAATATCACAGACTACCTATGCAGTGTGCTATTCTGGGGGGCTGCTCAGGCGCACTTCGGACGAAAATACGGACGTTTCCTACTCAGGAACACTTACGTAATTATTCACGATATTACGGATTTGACAGCGACGTCACGACGGATAGGCCACACAATGCTTATTTTGGACTTTTTACAGACTTATGTGTCAAAATTCACATAAACTATAGAAGTGGCGGCCATATCACGAAACTTCGGATACGCCTGAGTAGCCCCCCTGATACGCAGCAGACTTTGGTTTGTTTTTAACAGAAAAAATAAATATATGTATAATTTTGATTTTTTTTTCTTAAATAGGATATCTTGCACTGTGGGTATCAAGACCGGTGGACTTATCACGAATTTTAGTCTGGCTTTCGAACCGAGTTCGCTTCAAGTGATTTGTATGGAAATTTGAGCAGCGCCACCACGTGCGGATTTGGAACTACAATATTTTAGATACTTTTTGTTAATTTTCGAACGTCTCGATCTTTCGTTCATTTGATAGATTGCTGGTGCTCCTTAGTCGCTAGTAAAAATTCACGATCCCGATTGCTAACGGATCCGTTTTACTTGTGACAGCTCGATTCGAAAGCCAGACTAAATTCGTGATAAGCCCACAGAATAACACAAACATGTAATATTCAGACCCGACACGAATATAATAATATTACGAATTAATATTCATTTATTATTATTATTTCAGGCAGAACAAGCGAACACATTGCTGAAATTAATGACAAAAGAAAACAGAGGAGTTGACAATCCAGCTGTCAAAATACTGTCATATAACAAAGATATGACGTGTGATAGCTCACTTGTCAATGATAATTGTGTGAATGATGGATGTATGGCAATGAGTGACGTAAATGAAGATATTATTTCCAAAGAAGAGAAGAGTTGCGGTTCGGAAGGAGTTAATAGAAATATAAAGAATAGAGGAATTGATAATGATATTAATATTGTTAGGTAAATAAAATAACACTTGAGCGTAGTTCGATCATTACTCGAGTGCATTTTATTCCATTATTTACTAATAAATAATAAATATTGAAACACGACAACCATTAGACAGTAATCAAAATAAAATAGTAATATGTTGCATATACTTATATATCAAATATTCAATTTAAACATTAATTTGCAATTTTTTTCTGTTATTTATATTTTATCAAGTAACGATTGAAACGATTTCTTATAAATGCGTGTAACAGAACGTAATGACAGCTAAGTGACAGTAGACAGTTGCAATGGATTATTATCATTGGTCAAAAATCGCGTTAACAATGTTTCAAGCGTGTGATTGGTCTATTTTGTTTCATACGACTTAAAGAAACGAGAGTCGTACTAAGGGGGAAAGACTGTTAAAGAGGGGAGGTGATCTTTAACAGTCTTTCCTATAATTATTTTTTTTAAACAGAGAGAAATCAGAAAAACAAAGAAAAAAATGTATCAAAACGAAGCCACTGAAAGATGACACTGCAAGGAGTGTTCACAAAAAACAATTGGACATTAAAAGAAATAAGGAATTGAATAATATTATTTACGACAAAGCTGGTAAGTTATGATTCGATTTTGCTAAGGGTTGTGTTATCGGTCTACAAGGGTGAAGCGGTTCCTTATTGAAGGAAATTATTTATAATTATTTTGCTTATAATTCCCGCTACATTAGGTCGATGAAGGAAAATAACCTCCACCAACATGCAATAACTTGTCTCGACGCGTTTCACCACTTCACGTATCCTGATTTTCCTTCATCGATCTAATGTAGCGGGAATTATAAGCAAAATAATTTCCTTTAATATGGATTTCCGCAAAGTAACGCCTGAAACAACCAATTACGATACCTTAATTATGGAACTCAGCAGTCAGTCAGAGGGTAGTAAATGTTAGCAATGATTTGTTATTCAAAATAACTGTTTAGAATAAGTGTTTTTATTACATATATTTTTGTTTCAGTGACCGTGATTGAGAGTAAAAAGTCGAACGAATCAATTTTCAATACATATAACGTTTATAATGCGATCACATCGCCGGACAACACGGATTACGAGATATCGTCGCTTAGTAATGAGGCGTCTGCTAACAAACGTAAGTGATTTTCTATAGGCTCTGTGTGCCCTTCAAGAATAAGTAGTCATAATTATATTCTTTATACTCTCACATCCTCTCTATTGGTATACTTGGACTTGTCTAGTTTAATTGAGACCTGTGAGACAACGGCGGAGATCTCGCAAAATTGGAGAACATTTATGAACATAAGTCTGAACTTAATTTATTATTAATGCAAGAAAAGTTCTACACGTACAAAATGTCACCCACGGATGATATCGCACAACATATTGCGAAAATTGAAAGTATGGTCAAACAACTAAACGAAAATGGAGAAACGGTCAGTGAAAAGGCCGTAATAACTAAAATAATCTCAACTTTACCAATAAAATATAGAAATTTTCGCCAAGCATGGCTCTCACTAAATCCGGCCATGCAAACCATTAGCAACCTAACATGCAGGCTCATTGATGAGGAGTTGAGCCTGAAAAATTTCGAAGATGAAGACAATTCTCTTTTCTACACACATGGAAATATGAGAAATTTCTGGTCTAATAAAGATGCAAGTTATAAAGGTCAACAATCATCGACGTCAAGAGAAAATAGGTTTCTCTGCTATAACTGTAACAAAAGGGGGCATTTCGCCAGGGATTGTCGTGCACCGAAAAAGAACAACTATACGAAAGAAATGAAACCATCAGCATTCTACATAAACGACAGCAAGGTGGATAGCTGCGATGAATGGATAATGGATAGTGGAGCAACGGCACACATGACTTACAGAAGGGATTTTTCAAAGAATTCACAGAATTTCCAGAAGGACACGAAACGGTAAAGTTGAGTAATCACAAAGTATTAAAGGTGAGAGGCAAAGGTATTATAGCAATTAAGAAATATGTAAATAACATGTGGTCTGATGGTGAACTCTCAGATGTATTATATGTACCGGAGTTAAAGAAAAATTTATTTTCTGAGGTATTAAAGTCACAATCACTAGAAAAGGTTGATCTAAAACTGTGGCATTGTTTAAACGAAAGAACATTGATACCACAAATATAGATACGCGTAGGGAAACAATCTCGTTATTTATGAGAACGGTTATGTTTGTGGTCGTTCAAGTCGCTAGATATTTTGTAATTTTTAAAGATGCTGTTTCTTTTAGTATTAAAGTCAAATAACAATATAATAATATGATAACAAGTTTGGTCATTCTGTCAAAACTTAAAACTGTAGTGAACAATTTAAAGATCCAGAATGTAATCTAGTTAACAAAGCCAGGGGAAAATAATAAGACTAATCAAGGTGATAGTAGATACAATTTAAGGTCAAGAAATTTATTGAAAGAACAAGCCAATATGGTTGAAATCAATGAACCACTGACATTTACTGAGGCTCCTCAAATGGATGATTCCGATAAACGGCTAAGTACAACTAATGATAAGCTTAAGATTAAAAGGTCAAAACATATTGACATTAAATATAACTGTGTGAAGGAAAAAGTAAATTCTGAGGAGGTATTACTGGAATATATCAAACCAAGTGATCAACTGGCAGATTTGCTTATCAAGGCACTTCCCTCAACAACGTACAAACGTATCAGAGATCAAATATATGTCTTAGTTATTAATGACAAAAATAGGTAGTTAAGCTAATTAGATTGTTTCATTGTAACTCTTAGTTATTATTATTGTTTAGTTATATTTTGTATTGAGAATGAATTTTGTTTTTTTTGTGTGATATATTGTTAAAGTTATGTCAAGGAGATTATGCAATGTAAAATTACGGGGAGGTGTTGGAAAAGGTTGGCTATGCAACCTTTTAAGATAATTTTAATTGTCAGTTGTCAATAAATAGTATGGTGAAAAGAAATCCCTCGTATCATTTTCAATAATAATTACATAGATATAACATGCGGGTTGGCTCACGTCCAAAGCGGTATATCTTAGAAGATAGGCAGTTGGCACCAGCGACCTTCTGCACTGACTCCACAATAGATATATTAGCCGTTTAATCGAGGCTTTTGCTTACTTTTTATAAAGCTGTTAGAATTCAGCTTTATGCGACTTACGATTAGGGCTTCCAATCTCGGATATACAGAATTAATCAACATAACTCCCTATTTATTTTTAATATTCGCACGAGATCAATCAATCAAATTACACTGTCTATTTATCACAGGATACAGAAACAATACTGAAAAAAAAAAACAAAAATCTATCAACTACAATATATAATATATACTAAATTTTAAAGAAAACTGAATGTTGACAGAAGTTTTTATGACGTTAATTACGACGCGAAAGGTCGTGTGCATGCTTCTTTCCAATCCCGCAATCCCGCAAATAACGCACTCGTAATCTCGCAGCACGCGGAATTGGAAGCCTTACTTACGATATCTCGCATTTAAAAATTCCAAACTTATATAACTCTTGTATTCATGATAAGTTCTTTCATATATAAAACAATAATATAAATGTGAAAGTGAGTTTGTTTGTTACGTTTTCACGCAACAACTACTTAACCGATCATCATGAAACTTTGTACACATATTTTTGGAGGTACTAGAAGTAACATAGGATACTTTTTATTAAAAATAAATATATTTTTTACTATAGTTGTTGGCGATCGCAACCTCCTTTTGATTTTTATAAATTATATGTTAAGTTTTATAAAAAATACGACTGCCAATGTCAAGCAGGCCTAATAAAAACTGAAAAGCAAAAAGTAGATTTTTCTTTTGCACGGACTCAAATCTATATCTTCTATATATATAAAACTCAAAGGTGACTGACTGACTGACTGACTTAGTGATCTATCAACGCACAGCCCAAACCACTGGACGGATCGGGCTGAAATTTGGCATGCAGGTAGATGTTATGACGTAGGCATCCGCTAAGAAAGGATTTTGATCAATTCCACCCCTAAGGGGATAAAATAGGGGATGAAAGTTTTTATAAATCTTATTAGATTTATTTCATTCATTATTACGCAGACGTAGTTGCGGGTAACAGCTAGTATATAATATATTGCGAAACAGCAGCAATAATAGTTTCCAATTGACTATAGCGAGTATGATCTCTGATACTTAATGACTTAAATGCCAGCGAAGCCGCGGGTAAAAGCTAGTAAAACAATAAATAATAGCAAAGCAGAGCAGCCATCAAAAACACTGAAAACTGCCACGAACCCTTCCTGAATGTGCTACTACATAAAAAATATCAGAATCCATCACTCAACCATAAATAATATCTCATCTCGTCACCGCTCACCAGAACACCAATAACTCAATGTCAATAGCTGTTAAACACATGTAAACATATTTCTTGTGCCGTATTCCTGTTTCACGATATTCATACAACAGACTGCTGAAGTATAGAACTACTATCTATAAATTTTTAAAATTTAATTTAATTTAATACTCGACTTATTGATTTAACAAGATTAAGGGAGTTTCAAAATCAATTCATTACAACAGCGGTTCTCAAACTTTTTAGCGAAGGAAAAAGCCTTAATATAATTATAAAAAACTGATTTATATGTATTTATGAATAATCATATTGCAATGTAATATTTAGTTGGAATATTTAGATGTAACCTTATAATCTCCCTTTGGTAGGTATTTTTTTGCAGTATTTTAGCCCTAGGGTTCCGCGAAACACACTTTGAGAATGGCTGCATTACAATATAATAACTCCTGAAATGATTTGTTCTATATATTTTTATTGCAATATAATAATCAGATTTTGTTACCGAATTAATCAAGAATAAAGCAGTAAAAAAAGACATCCGACCCGCAGCGCTGCACAGTGGTCGGAAAATCGAGGTCCCTAACCAAAGAATTTTTTTGTCACGAAATTAAATAAAAATTGGTATCTCTCTGGTATACCTTTTGATTAATAATTAAGTATGGTGTATATAAAAATATTTTTTTGTATAGGAGAAAATACACTTAGAACATTTATTTGAAATTAAATAGAACTGAAGGGCTGGTGCTTACATGAGCTATTGTACCATATACGGTGAACAAGATCACAGATCATGCGTATTTAGGCACCTATTCGCATTTAACAGCCTTTTATTAACCAAAGGGAGGTATACCAGAGAGATACCAATATATTTTTTTCGTAACAAAAAAATCCTATGGTTAGAGACCTCGATTTTCCGACCACTGTGCGCTGTATGCAGGAATACAGGAGCACATGATGGAAATCGTTTTAGAAGCAGATCGATGGTCGTTCATGTCTCCCCTGAGACGCATTACCCCACACGCGATCTGTATTCGCAACTAGTCGCTTTAAATTGATACCTAATCCGGTTTCCCGACATATAGTATAGTGTTTACGAGTATATATTATATATAATATATTTTAATTATTATATCTCTGAAAGTAGACATCTTAGGTGGGTCGTGTAAACGACAATTTTGTTCAGGAATATGAATTCTTTCAGGATCTGAAAAAAATTCAGAATTTTCAGGATTCTTTAAATTGCTTTATCTCGGAAAGTAGACGTCTTAGGGGGTGCTTTTTGTTCAGGAACCGAAATTTCTTTCAGGATCTTTTTGAAAAATTTGTATGTAGAAATCCAGAGGCCGCAAAAACACTAGTATATTACATATAATATATTTAAATTTGTGTTTTTTTTATTAGTACAGGCTGCCTGTAACAGCCTGTATGTACAATTGCAAACAAAAGACTCCTTATAATGAAGAAAGTACTTATGTCTGTATTCAAGAAGCGATACTTGAGACGAAATTTTTATCGAGTGTTTATTCTAGAATCGGGCTTGAGCATAAATTGATTCTTTAGGAATAAGCGACTCAAGCACAGATTGTACACTCAAGTAATGATCAGATGATAACTGCTCAAACTACACTCGAGTGTCGTTTCTGGGGGCCTACTCAGGCATATCCGAGGTTTAGTCGCTGTCAAATCCATAATTTCATGAATGGTTACGGGCCTGTAAGTGTTTCTGAGTAGAATACGTCGCTTTAGACTCGTTTTTTTATAAATAAATACATAGACTATGAACATGGGCGTAGCCAACCATGGGCTCAGTGTGGGGCAGCAGTCTAAAATAATATATAACCAGCAAACTATACCCGCGGTCTTGCCCCGGTTAATTTTTTAAATTTTTTTTGTAGTTAGTACCTAGATCAGTGTTTCTCAATCTTTTTTGTGCAATGCCTTAGTATTTCTAAGTCTTTCTTAGCGCCCCTTATGTAACCAAACACCCAGTTGATATTTTGGTCTCGTCAAGCGAAATTATACCTAATAGTTATTTACCGCAATTATTTAAGAATTTGCTTTTTGGATTTAAATGGCCCGAAGCGAAAGAGTTAAACTCGGGTCGAGTCCATTTTCGAATTGCCCCCTTTAATAATTAAATTGCCCCCTGTGGGGCGTGGGGCCCACTTCGGGAAAGACTGCCCTAGGTAATTAAGTTTTTTAGGTTTGATTAGGTACTTTATAAGTCAGAGCCACGATGGGGCAAGCGCCTCACCCCGCCCCAACCTGGCTATGCGCATATTAGCTTGAAATAATGTTCGCATTGATTTCAGGGCCCAATTCCTCTCCATTGTTGAATTAATTTATAATTAATGTTTCTGTTGCTGCAACACACTCGAATTATATGTGCCTCCACAAACTCATTAGTAAGTTTGGAATTGCGAACCATTTTGCCTCTCTACCTCCGGCGGGTGGATTATCAAACTTTCTAAAACGAAATTTTCTATGCGTTCAGATGGCTGGAGAAATGTGGGTATAAATATAATCTAATTGGAATTAAACAATTGAAATACAATCAAATATGAAAGAAGGACTCTTCTATTGACACATACATATTACATTTCAGGACCCACTCAATATTAGTTCGTGACACATAGTTTGGGAATCTCTGTATTTTATTACTAAATTCAAAAAAGTAATAAATAATTATTTTTACTGTACGCTGACAAAGTAAATTATTCATTTATTATTTCAAAACCTGAAACAATATAATTTACAATAACTTTAATTAAAACTAGCTTTTGCCAGCGGCTTCGCTCGCGTTAAGAAGTATTATTATTAATTAGGTTTAGTTTGTGTGGCTTTACTTTTGTTTAACGTGTGTTAAGTAGTTATCACCATTCCTGTCGTGGGTCATAATTGAAAACTTGCTCCAGTTATTAACCACATATCTGTCAATTTTTAATTTCAGTTCAATCAATCGAAAATCTAATAAGATTTATACAAATTTTCATCCCCTATTTTATCCCTTTAGGGGTGGAATTTTTCAATCGAAACAGTTGGTCCCTCGATCTTAACGATTATCCACGTATGAAAATAGTATTTACAGAAATGAGGCAAAAAAACTTTTATTATTCTAGCCATAAACTGTCAACAGTCAATTTATAACTAAACTAGCTGTTGCCCGCGGCTTCGCTCCCGTTAAGAAGTATTATTATTAATTAGGTATAGTTTTTGCGGCTTTACTTTTGTTTAGCGTGTGTCTTCATCATAGTAGCTCCAATCTTTAATTTCAGTTCAATCAGTCGAAAATCTAATAAGATTTATACAAACTTTCATCCCCTATTTTATCCCCTTAGGGGTGGAATTGATCAAAATCCTTTCTTAGCGGATGCCTACGTCATAACATCTACCTGCATGCCAAATTTCAGCCCGATCCGTCCAGTGGTTTGGGCTGTGCGTTGATAGATCACTAAGTCAGTCAGTCAGTCACCTTTGAGTTTTATATATATAGATAGTTACATATTTGATAATGTTTTTTAACTTCTGAACAAACATGTTACGATTATAATAATCAAAATCGCAATAGTAAGTGTTCAAATGTACCACAAGATGGAGTTAGTGTAGTTTAGGAACATCTGGGGGTTTGTCCACAGTAATTATATGTAAAGATTTTTAATAAGTGTGTTTTTATTTTCACCTACCCTCCAGGGGCTTCACCCAGGTCTAGTCTCAATCCTGAACTTTTAGCTGAATTGGTCTACTCCTGCGGTTCTCAAACTTTTATGGCGAAGGAAAAAGCCTTAATATAATTATAAAAAACTGATTTATATGTATTTATGAATAATCATATTGCAATGTAATATTACGTAATATTTAGTCGGAATATTTAGATGTAACCTTATAATCTTCCTTTGGTAGGTATTTTTTGCAGTATTTTAGCCTTAGGGTTCCGCGGAACATCACTTTGAGAATGGCTGGTCTACTCGCTTCACGACTGTTCTACCCTATTCCGCTCCGCTGTAACAGCTGCAAGGCTAACAGCTGAAACTCTGAAAACAAAAGTTATTTTATTTGCTGCCTTACGTGACGTTTTAGCGACTTGTACAGTTTTTTAATTATCTAATTGAAATGATCTTAATGATTTAAATATGATTTAATTAAAAATGTTTACTTATATAACAAGTTCAGAGATAAAACAGTTCTGCGTAATCATTACATTTAAGATAAGACTTCATATAAATGTACTTCCCAACATTTAAACTCCAAATGCCAGCCATGCGGGGCAAAGTCGCGATCATAACCGGATCTAACAAAGGCATAGGGCTCGCGATAGTCAAGAAATTATGCAAGAGGTTCGACGGAGTTGTGTACTTGACATCAAGAGATAAGAGGAGAGGTTTGGAGGCTTTGGAGGAGCTAAAGCAAGAAGGTTGTCATCCCGAATATTTGCAACTCGACGTGAAAGACAGAGACAGTGTGAAAGCGTTCGCTGTTTGCATAAAAGAAAGGCATACAGGTATTGATATTTTAATTAACAATGCTGCTATATTAAATGCAGATGAAAAGAGCATTTTCGATGTTAATTACGAGTGTTGTAAAGAAGACATCGATGTTAACTATAATAGCTTGTTAATAATAGAAGAATTTTTATATCCCCTACTAAATGATAATGCTCGCGTTGTAAACATATCCAGCGATTGTGGTCATCTGTCAAATGTAAGAAATAAATACTGGATTGAAAGGTTTAGTAAGAGAAATTTCAATGTTGAAGATATAAATGCATTTGTGAATTGGTTTCTGGATAATGTTAAAAATGATACTTTTAATAAAGAAGATATCGCAGATGGCGCGTCCGTCGCTGCTTACAGAATTTCTAAGGTCGCGATGAGCGCCTTGACTATTGTTCAACAGAAGTATCTAGCTAAAAGAAATATTTCAATCAATTCAATGCATCCAGGTCTTGTTAGAACTGATATGACTCGAGGTGTAGGATTTCTTAGTGTGGACGAGGCAGCTGAAACACCAGCGTATTTAGCATTGGATGCTCCACATGAGTTGAAAGGACAGTATATTTGGTATGACAGACAGGTGCTGGATTGGTATGACTATAAAGCAGATTATTATTTCAAGAGTAAAAATTTGATGCTCCGATGACGTTTAGTTTGTGGTGGGAGCGGTAACAGAGTGGAATCTAATTAGAGAGAAATCTTATAATCTTGTGAATTTCATTAAACAGTTAAGTGTTCTAATGTGTTTCCTTATCTCCAATTCAGAGATTGTATTCATATGTTAAACCCATTCGGACGTAGGGTTGACACATTTTTGTTTATTTATTACGCCTACCTACAAAATTACATTAGGACTACATATTATAAATAGGAATACTATTATACAAACTAAATGATTTGTATCTATTTGTACCTCCCGCTACAGTAATACCCCGCTTTACGCGACCCCGTTATGCGCGATTTCACTATTCAAATTTCGCGCTCAATTGCCCCGCATTACGCGAAAGAGTGCGTATAAACATAATGTAGTCATCAACTTCTCTATGGTCGCGGGAATTTCAGTTAACGCGATTTTTTCCGGAACGTATACCTCGCGTAAAGCGGGGTGTATTTTTCTTCTGCATTGCTCTACATCTCAAAGTTAGTTGCCTGGAAGAGATCGCTTCTTAGCATAAGGCTGCCATCTCTTCTTACTCGTTTACTGTATTTTACTGCATAATTAGGTAATAAATAAATAAATGAAATTTTAATTATAGGATAGGACGGCATGCTCGAGATGATAAAGGGAAAGATACAAAATTACATAGTTTAGATGTTACATAATAATAATCTAAAAAAATCCAATTACACATAATTAATAATAAATTATTTTTTTAAAGATTTCTAAAACGCAATCGGAGAACTATTTATATTACAGGTAGGCAGAAGGAATTGCTATAGAAGCTATAATAATAATAATAATAAATACTTTATTGCTTTAAAACATAATAATAACAATGCAACAACAATAGGAAGCAGATTTAGAGCAATCGGCGATCTTATCACTAAAAGTATTTTTTTCCAGATAACCACTTGTCATAGGAGAAGCAGTAATAGTATTGGGCAATGCAATTTAGATAAATAAAATACATAATGAACATACACATATATACAAATATTATTCAGAAGAAGAGAGGTATAATGATTTATGTTTAAGTTTAAAAATAGGAAGAGATTGTGCAGATTTTTAATAGATAAAAGTAAATTATCTTTATCTAATCTTTCATTTATTTTTCCATTTGCCAGTGCTGTCAGTAACTTACAGAAAACAAAACAAAATCGCATGTCTCGCGTCTGCCAACCCTAATCTTAAAATGAATAATTCAGTAGAAGTTTTTCAGGATCCCATTAATGCAGAAGTACCGGTGTACGATGTAAGTGGGTGTGTTTACATTATATCCTATTCAAAAATATTGTTTCTCGAAAAAGGTTTTTATTTCGACAAACGCTGCCCTCCCCCCGCGCGGGGATTCTAATGAAACAAGCCTCGTACGTTATATATGAAAATACAACCTGCAACCTTCAAATACATACATGTAATTTATTTTTAATATATAGCACTTTGATATGTGATCAAAATAATTGGTTGTCAATAAAGCCGGTCTACGGACGATAATTTTAAGTGATAACGTAATTTTTTTTAAATTATTTATTTACTTTTAGTAATTGGGCTCCAATAGAGCGCTTTTACTCATCAATACAAATACAAATATAAATAAAATAAATTTATTAATTTAATAATTATCAATTATAGATAAATAAGAAATAAATAAATAATATAAATAAGAAAACATTGATGATAAATTGCGTACATTTATGAATTGAATTGTATTATCAATGTTTTACAAGTAACAATGTGCTATTCATAATTGCATTATTATTAGATAGATGCGTGACAAGCCGAACGCTTCGGCCGATCGTGCCACTCTATCGCTCGTTCTGCGCTCTCGCTCGCACGCTCGGCTCAGGCGGAACGTGACAATGAGTCATGCTTCTTCGTACATCGATTTATAAGGCGTTATCAAAAAACAAATGACATGAAAAATACTAGATACAAATATTTTATCTATTTTTATTATTATTAGTTAACACGCTTTTATTAGCTTGGATTGTATGTATGTATGTATGTAACGGAATCTTTGAGCATAATTTTCACCAATTTCCAGAAGTCTGATTAATTTGAATCTTTGCATACGTATTAAGGATCGATGACAATGCAATAATTTAATAACAGTTTCCCATTATCCTTATTAGGACCGCCAGGATTTATAAATTCTTTTATAGATCCTGTGTAGTGGAGTAAAAGAGATAAAGCTAGCGCGCGTGTTTTTTTTTAGTTTTTTAAACTATTTAATTATTATTTTTTTCTAATATACATCGACCCTTCTCTGACAAATGAACTAACCTAATTTACACATTAAAGGAAATTATTTAAAATTAGTTTGCTTATAATTCCCGCTACACGTCGATACAAGTTATTGAATGTTGGTGGAGGTTATTATCCTTCATCGACCTAATGCAGCGGGAATTATAAGCAAAATAATTTTAAATAATTTGCTTTAATATGGATTTCCGCAAAGTAACGCCTGAAACAATTAATTTAATTAATTATAATTCACAGTTGTTTCACTTGAAAGCGATTATTACCAGAAGCACACACACACATAAAATTATGTACCTGTCGTGTTTGTAAAACCGCGATTGTTAACATCTCCCAGTCACTCCTCTTCGTAATATGACTAGTGTTAGCAGACGCTAGACCTTATTATATGGTAATTGTAATAAAATAACTGGATAATTTCAGATGCATATATTCAATAGACTGTACAGATATGACACGTTACAACAACCGAACACACAGGTTAACCATAGAGTAGGTTACAATACAAGACCATAGATAATTATTAATCGATTACTATTTTACTATAACAGACCTCTGAGCGGGAAACCCAAAATCCCGCTTTTTCATTACAGTATCATCTATAAAAAATAATTTATGTTAATTATAAAAATAATTAGTACATCGTTGACTCCTTGAAGAAAATATTAGACAAAAGAAGGTAGTTATGAAATAATATATTTTTGTTTATTTGTTTGATTGATTTTAGTGAAAAGAAGTTCCTTTTAAAGGTAATTATGTTTTTGTTTTTATGTTATGGCTTTTATATAAGGTATATAAGCTGTATATATAGTTTATATATGATTTTTTTTCTGTCAAGATTTTTTCGTTCCAGTCCCGTTTTTTTTATTTAGGAAAACGAATCTGGCAACAGTAAATATAACAAATGTTCCTGAACAGAATAATCGTATTTAAGGGTTACTTCCGAAGTCTATAATATCAGATATCACAGAAGCAGCGAAGTACTTGCCATGACAAACGGCAGAGTTCGTGACTTGGATCAAAGGGAAGGGTGGCGGGGGCGGCGCGGCAGAGGGGGGAGGCTCCACATAAAAACAGTATTATTGAGTAACAGCATTGTTCAATTTGCTGACTTTGAACACTCACTTTGAATTGATAACGCCTATTTCTCAAGGATTCGTCTACTTTCAAACATTGTCACATACATGCTCAGATATAAACTAGAGATGTTCCGACTAGTCGGCCACTAATCGGCAAAAAGCGCCGACTATCCGGCTTCTTACTTTGTGTCTATTTCTCAATAAAATGTATGTGTTACTTCCTTGTAAAGAAAATATATTGATGACATTTATCAAACAAAATTAGTATCTTAATTAAAAAACAAATCAACATAATATTTAATGACATATATTGCAATACTGCGGGATGATATTTAAAACTATCGTCAAACTAGTGAGCTGTAAAACTCAAAAAACTTTTTTGTTATTTATATTTGTCCACATGTCAGTAGTGACTGAAATTGCAGCGAATCAGCTGTAAACAAAGCGTCACGGGAATCCCCTAAACCGTAGTCGGCTTGGCCGATTAGTCGGCCGACTAGTCGGCTTATTTACAACCGACTAATCGGCTAGTCGGCTAGTCGGCCAAAGTCATAGTCGGCACATCTCTAGTATAAACATATTTGATTTGAAAATGCTTTTATTCAATTTACGAATATCTCAATGATTCGAAACAGTAAATGAAATTTAGTTTATTATATTGCTGTGCCCTGACAGGGTGTCACATTAACACTAAACTGTACTGACATCTTAATTATAATTGTGACATGCAATAAAGATATTTGAATTTGAATTTGATACCTGCTTTTGCTTGTATTACTTTCAAATGAAATTGTCGTCGTGATGTAACTTGGGTAAATCTATATTCTATGTTGTTTAAACTAGAGATATTTATGTTTAGTTATGTATTATGTATGTATGTTAGATATTATTAGTTATGAAATATATTCAGTATATTTGCTCCGAGGCCACGAACTAACAAATGTATACAAGTTCGGCGGTCTGTCGGAAACAATTTTATTAGAAAATATTATAAAATTATCAAAGAAAAGGCACGGACACAATGTCCGTGGAGTGCAAATTAAAAAAAATCTATATTTGAAAATGATTATATCGATTTAAAATAACCTAAAACATTAATGCAATCCATGTAAAGTGCCAATAATATAACACAGCCATCCGAAAGCAGGCAACTTATAGATTCCATACTGAAGGTGTACGTTTCTGCCAGATAGAGTTTAAAAGCAAAAATAACATCAAGTGACACGACGTCGTATGGCAAAATGTATTATTTACTAGCTTTTACCCGCGGCTTCACTCGCATTTAAATCATTAAATAAGTATCAGAGATCATTTCAATAGAAATGAAGCAATATGTTAACTGTATTTTCTTGTTTGGCTGGGGTATCAATTTTTAAAAATTACTACATACAATAATGTTTCCTAATAAATAAATAAAATAAAATTAAATAAATATAGAAAAATTCCAAACAGCTGAAATTATAGTCAATTGGAAACTATAATAAAAAATAATATTTTTTAAATAAAAAGTATCCTATGTTACTTGTAGTACCTCCAAAAATATGTGTACAAAGTTTCATGATGATCGGTTAAGTAGTTATTGCGTGAAAACGTAACAAACAAACTCACATTCACATTTATAATATTAGTAGGGATTTACAAAATAACAAATCTTTATTTATAGGACAAATTAAAACTGTGTATTGGAAAAAATATGTATTTTCCAATCAGATAAATGTAAGAAAAGTATTATAGTACCAACAACTATCTGATTCTAATTATTTTGATCGCGTTAACAAAAATAAACATATTGGAAACCTATTTGATTTAAAAATGCTTTTATTCAATTGACGAATACCTCAATGATTCGAAACAGTAAATGAAATTTAGTTTATTATATTGCTGTGCCCTGACCGGGTGTCACATTGACACTAAACTGTACTGGCATCTTAATTATAATTGTGACATGCAATAAAGATATTTGAATTAAATAATAATGCATCATTTTGCAATACCGCGGTGATGTAGCAAAGTTAGCATGAATAAGATATGTCGCCAGGTGTTGTTCCGATGGAATTCAATCGGAGGCTGTCTTGCAGGCTTGCCGCTCCCGTCATACATATATTTTTATGCATCACCTGGACATTTGTTTTCGACCTCTTGTTTATCTTATTCTTATTGGAACAGACACAGCAATTATAGGTTCTATGAACTCTTTTAGTTTTTAGTCTGATTTAAAGGGGAAAAACAATTTTCTATAACAATTGTATTATATAAATTTATTTCTAAACATTCCAATGAAAAAGACTGATTTTGATTTTCATCTCAGATTTAATTAGAAAAAATTTAATCATCAATTTTCTCAATGAGCCCGTCAAGCACACCGCGATCTAAGGAGTTTTTGAGAGGCGCCCGACAAATTAAAATAAAAGTCATGTCCTTTCAATGTATTCCATATCGTTGTATTTAGTAGTAACAACTAAACGCAAACATATATTTATTTTATTTCTATCACGTCTATAAATCAAGTTCTTATTACATCTTATTTTCAAACTACCCATAAGTTGGTTTCGATTTTATTTTAAAATTTTGATGCTGTGTAGTGTTTAGTTAAATAAATATTTGTTTTTACAATGTCAAAAAGGTTGTGTAAAGTACATCCTGATCGTTTTTGTTATGTGTGTGGTGAATTTATAATATCTAAAAAAGGATATCCCATAACGGAATCACTTAAAGATGCATATTTTGGTTATTTCAAAATGACGTGTTAGATTTTTTTTATAATTTTTCTGAAACTCAGTGCACCTCAATTGTTAAGAAAAAAAACGTTTCATTTGAAGGACAAAAACCTTGTAAACTAGTGTTATTATTGCATAAATGCTCTCAATTTCGTTTTTTTTAATATCGCCTCATATTTTTTACTGTCTTTTCTATAATCTATACTAATATTATAAATGTGAGTTTGTTTGTTACGTTTTCACGCAACAACTACTTAACCGATCATTATGAAACTTTGTACACATATTTTTGGAGGTACTAGAAGTAACATAGGATACTTTTTATTTAAAAAAATATTATTTTGTACTATACTGTCCAAATGACTATAGTTTCAGTTGTTTGGAATCATATTGATTCATTTCTTTTGAAATGATCTCTGATACTTATTTAATGACTTAAATGCGAGCGAAGCCGCGGGTTAAAGCTAGTAAAGAATAAAGATTTGTATTTTTGTATGTTTGTAACGAATTGTCGCAAAAACTACTGAAGCGATTTAAAAAATTTTGCACCATTTGAATGCTACATTATCACTGATCAATATAGGCTATATAAATTACAGGAAAAAATAATTATCCTTACTAAAACTACAATAATGTAACTCAAAAATGGCTATAAAATTATAAATGTTTAAAAAATAAATATCCACCCGTGCGATGCCGGGTCGGGCGGCTAGTATGGTATAAAGTCGAAATGTTAAGCACATATTTGCGTCACCTTTTTATCTTTAATCAAAGCCGGAAGCTGGCGGAAGGCCGGCAGATGCCAAAATGCCAGCCATTCAGTGCCAAAAACAATAGGAAATGTTACAATTCGAGAAGCCGGAACTCTTCCGCCCAACTTTGACACTTGAAGCGACCGTAGATCCTGTAGTATTCTTGTGGGAACACAATCGAGGAATTTGTACAAACTTACTTTTATGTATTTACTAGCTTTTACCCGCGGCTTCGCTCGCATTTGTCATTAAATAAGTATCAGAGATCATTTCAAAAGAAATGAATCAATATGATACTAAACAGCTGAAACTATAGTCAGTTGGAAACTATAGTGAAAAATAAATATTTTTTTAAATAAAAAGTATCCTATGTTACTTGTAGTACCTCCAAAAATATGTGTACAAAGTTTCATGATGATCGGTTAAGTAGTTGTTGCGTGAAAACGTAACAAACAAACTCATATTCACATTTATAATATTAGTATTGATATGAAAATATATTTATTAAGCATCCGAGCATTTGAAAAAACATCAGATTCAAATAAAATAAACCGTATAGCAATTTTTAATTTAACCCTCCGTCGGGCGCGGTCGGTCTCACAGGCACAGCAATTATAGGTTCTATGAAGTCTTTTAGTTTTTAGTCTGATTTAAAGGGGACAAAAAAAAATTTTTCTTTAACTTTTGTATAAAATTTATTTCTAAACATTCCAATAAAAAAGATTGATTTTGATTTTTATCTTAGATTTAATTAGAAAAAATATAATCATCAATTTTCTCAATGAGCCCGTCAAACACACCGCGCCCGATCTAAGGGTTAATTAAGTTTGTATAGCAACTATTATATTCCGTGATATATATTTCTAAATATAGTAATGCAAATAAAAAATACATTTTAGTATGTAGTCGCAACTCTATGTTCAGAATATCTCCCACAAACGGGAGAGGAGACTACCAATAAATCCCCATTGGAACCAAATTAATTGGGAACGTCGATAGTTCGCGGCTTCTCTCAAACTTCCTGGCTACAATGCCATCTCCAACTTTGCTGATATATTACGTAGAATTCTTGTGGTCTCACTAAATTACAATATGTTGCAACTTATATCACGAATGACATTTAAACAACAGCCTCTATAGCAGTGTTTCTCAACCTTTTTTGTGTCATGCCCCACCTTAGTCTTTCTAAAATTCTTATGCCCCCCTTATGTAACCAAACACCCAGTTGATAGTTTGGTCTCGTCAAGGGAAATTATACCTAATAGTTATTTACCGCAATTATTTAAGAATTTGCTTTTATTCGTAAAATTTGGCACAGAAATCTAGTATTGCATTTAAATGGTCTACATAAAAGTCTTGTGAAGAATTTTTGAAACCGGTTAGTAGTTCTAGTCTTAAAAAATAACAAGGCGTGACGTAATCGCTAACTACCGCATGCGGTGTGCGGTAAATGTTTAAACGTACATTGTAATCATTAAAGCTGATGTTGTACTCGTAATAAAATACCTGAAGGTGAACTCTTATCAAATTATTAATTACTTTAATTAAAATGTTCGTTAAGAAAATTTTCCAAAAGCTTTTGCGAACTTCATTAATAATATTCTTTTTAAACTATTTCATAAGTCGCTTGAGGCTATTACAGTCTCGTTTATTTTACTATTTATAGAATTACTAGCTTTTACCCGCGGCTTCGCTTCGCATTTAAGTCATTAAATAGGTATCAGAGATCAATATGAATCCAAACAGCTGAAACTATAGTCAGTTGGAAACTATAGTAAAAAATATATTTTTTAAAAATAATAAGCATCCTATGTTACTTGTAGTACCTCCAAAAATATTTGTACAAAGTGTTAAGTAGTTGTTGCGTGAAAACGTAACAAACAAACTCACATTCATATTTTTATTAATTAGGGATTTATAGAATTACTAGCTTTTACCCGCGGCTTCGCTCGCATTTAAGTCATTAAATAAGTATCAGAGATCATTTCAATAGAAATGAATCAATATGATTCCAAACAGCTGAAACTATAGTCAGTTGGAAACTATAGTAAAAATATATTTATATAAAAAGTATCGTATGACTAAAACCTCCAAAAATATGTGTACAAAGTTTCATGATGATCTGTTAAGTAGTTGTTGCGTGAAAACGTAACAAACAAACTCACATTCACATTTATAATATTAGTAGGGATATATAGGTAGGTATAACCTAATAATATATTTTGCACTATTGATTGATTTTGCTTTATTATTTAGCAACTGCTTTCTTAAACTTTAATTAACGTAATAACTTCTGTGAAGTCAGTGTGAGCCAGAACACTAACGTGTGAACATTTATTTCTAACAACTTTGAAACCGTTTTAAACTTTCCTAGCAGTTACTGCACGTACTCGGTTCGATTCTAGCATTGATCAATGAATTGCAAGAAAATTTTGCTCCTAAATTGAAACCTGTGGGCTTATCACGAATCTAGTCTGGCTTTCGAATCGAGCAAGTAAAACGGATCCGTTAGCAATCGGGATCATGAATTTTTACTAACGACTAACAAGCACCAGCAATCTATCAAATGAACGAAAGGTCGAGACGTTCGAAAATTAACAAAAAGTATCTAAAATATTGTAGTTCCAAATCCGCACGCGGTGGCGCTGCTCAAATTTCCATACAAATCGCTTGAAGCGAACTCGGTTCGAAAGCCAGACTAAAATTCGTGATAAGCCCACTGGATATGCTGGCTTAGTGGGAACGCATTGATTGTTCCTTTTGTTAAGTATTTTTAATAAATTTATAACTTCATAATATTTTTAAACTATAATTTAATTTATAACCAAGCAGGAATTAATGATTAAACGAACTTAACTGTTCGTGAAGTTCTATCATAATTGTCAATGACAGGAAACATTGACGGACGTAGGTTAGGTTTGTTAATTTTAGAAGATTATTGTCAGTTTAAGTTAAGATATATTGAAATAAGGAATTCGTATGTATATTGTTTTTTAAAAAAGCTAATAAAAGACTTGTCAGAGGGCTGATGAGGGGAGTTGTTGCTGAATTGTTGACTGAATTAAGGTCGTGGTAGGCGAGGAGCCCAGGTGATTCATCAGCTCAGAACGAGAGATACAAGGGTCCACGGAAACGGATCGTTCGTCGTGAACAATAATTATACTTAAGTTTTCGTCCTCGAGATTAGCATAAGACAATGTAAACGGATGCCAATATCGAGGACGAAAACTTAAGTATAATTGTACCTACTAATATTATATTGTACACTAGGCTATGATTGGCGTGTTTCATGTGATTACTTCTCGTCATATGCCTTTCCGAAATCTTGTAGATTATAATGCCTACACGAAATAAGGATTGTTGATTTTGGTTTTAAACTCCTGCTTACCCTAATTAAGTAATTACATATTATGTATAAACCAGCCATTCTTAAAGTGTTTTCCGCGGAACCCTAGGGCTAAAATACTGCAAAAACCAAAACCAAAGGGAGATTATAAGGTTACATCTAAATATTCCAACTAAATATTACGTAATATTACATTGCAATATGATTATTCACAAATACATATAAGTAAATCAGTTTTATATATTAAGGCTTTTTCCGTCGCCAAAAAAAATTTGAGAACCGCTGGTATAAATCATATATTAATTGACGTTATAAATATATTGAAATAGCTGCAATTGTAAGTTAAAAAGTTCATTTTCATTGGTCCAGGGGTGGCCAAACGCTTTGATAGTCCGAGCCATTATTCAAAACTTAAAATTTTTCGCGAGCTACAATTAAATACGTATTTAAAAGGTATTAAAAAACGTCGCACTTAGTTTTTCATATTTATTATCAATATTTTTTTTTTAAATATAACAGCCAAAAATGAAATTCTGAATTGATCGAGAGCCACAAATAATCCTTCAAAGAGCCGCAGGTTGGCGACCCCTGGTCTAAAACAATGTTACATAACGATCCGTGAAAATAGTTATGCAAATAAGTCCTTACCAGTATTCTGTTGCTTCCCTTATTTCAAACTTACCTTATTGTTGATATATCTAAACTGTTAATGCACCATGTACTAAAGGTAAACTTTTGTTGGAATCTTTTGAAACTATTTGAAAGTGAAGTTACTGTAACTTCCGTTTTGAAGGAACGTTCAAGTCTAAGTTCGTGACTTGAATGTTTATAATTTAATTAATGTGTTACTGTGTGCTATTCATGAATACAATCCATTCTCGCTAATTATTTCTCTAAATTCATCTATACTAATATAATAAAGAGAATACATTTGATTGTTTGTTTGTTTGTTTGTATTGAATAGGCTCCGAAACTACTGGACCGATTTAAAAAATTCTTTCACCATTAGAATCTTACTTACGTTATACCTGATGAACACAGGCTATAGAATATTTTCAAAAACGTTAGAGATCCGTATGAAAACTTCAATAATGTAACCCAAAGTGTGAAAAAAATCATTATATTGCGTACGCTGCGAAAATTATTGACAATAGAGCAAAGTGATGTACTACAGTTTTATAGAGGACATCAATATCTACAAAAAAAAGTCAGCGACACCATATGTCTAACTATCACAGTTTCATTTATATCTTCATTACGCGAACGAAGTCGCTGGCAACAGCTAGTCTATACAATAAAAGGAAAACAAAATACAAGAAAGATGACACTGACAAAATAGAGGTCAAAACCTAAAATCCGCCTAAAAACCGCCTCATATTTATAAACACACTAGCTTTCACCCGCGGCTTCGCTCAAATTTAAGTCATTAAATAAGTATCAGAGATTATTTCAATAGAACCTCAAAAATTCAAATAGTTTTATACTGCATATATTAAAATGATGGAAGGGGATAAAAATATATATAGTAAAATTCCAAACAGCTGAAACTATAGTCAATTGGAAACTATAGTAAAAAATATATTTTTTAAAATAAAAAGTATCCTATGTTACTTCTAGTACCTCCAAAAATATTTGTACAAAGTTTCATGATGATCAATTAAGTAGTTGTTGCGTAAAAACGTAACAAACAAACTCACATTCACATTTAAATAGTAGGGAGGATCTAGATCCGTCTACAAACATCTAAATTATGAACCAAATAAATGCAATATAAGCCCTATGGATAACAAAATAAAGGTGTTATGCATTGAAAGCGATGTTCACACGACACGAAGTCTCGCCCTAACAAGCCGTGTTCGCTTTTATACATAATAGATAACGGAAAAGCCAAATCCATTGGGAATATGAAAAGGGTTCTTCATTATACAAAAGAATTTTAAGATAATTAAGTGGCAGAGAAAACTCATTACGGCTTGGGACCGGACGAAAACGAAAATATAAATTTAATACACAAAAAGCTGGGCAGCTCGCTAATTTAATTCTGTTTAAACTTGATAATATTTTTAAAGGCACTTAAGTCCTTTTAGAATTATTTAATACAGTGGTACCTCGATTTACGAGTTTAGTTCGTTCCGTAACCTTACTCGTATCTCGAAGCACCGCATGCTGCTGCGAATGTAGATCGGTGGGCTTATCACGAATTTTAGTCTGGCTTTCGAACCGAGTTCGCTTCAAGCGATTTGTATGGAAATTTGAGCAGCGCCACCGCGTGCGGATTTGGAACTACAATATTTTAGATACTTTTTGTTAATTTTCGAACGTCTCGATCTTTCGTTCATTTGATAGATTGCTGGTGCTCGTTGGTCGTTAGTAAAAATTCATGATCCCGATTGCTAACGGATCCGTTTTACTTGTGTCAGCTCGATTCGAAAGCCAGGCTAAATTCGTGATAAGCCCACGGGACGCATGTTGGGGTCGTGTGCAGCGGTATAGTGTGCGATTGCTCGTATCTCAAAGCAAAATATCGCTCGTATCTGAAAACACTCGTATATCGAGGTACCACTGTATCAATGATGTGGCGGTTTATCCTATATTTAAAATTACAATATATATAGAGCTAAAAGTAACAATGTTACATGGACTTCAGTTATACCATTACAATTTGAGCTATTGTACAATATATAAAAGATTAGTTTATTTATTGCTGTACGCGAACGATCCGTACCTATGGATCCTTGTGCCTGACCTGTGCCTGCTTCGAGCTGATGAATCACGTGGGCTTCTCGCCTACCGAGAAACCACTACCTTAATTGAATTCAGCAGCAACTGCCTTTCAACCCTCTGACAAGTCTTTTATCACCTTTGTTTCAAACAAAATCAACCAAATTCCTCATAAATATGTTCTAATTAAAACTGACAATTATCTTTCAAATATAATTAGTTGTTTCAGGCGTTACTTTGCGGAAATCCATATTAAATGAAATTAGTTAAAATTATTTTGCTTATAATTCCCGCTACAACATTCAGTAATTTGACTCGACGCGTTTCGCCACTTCACGTAGCATTATCAGGATACGTCGAGACAAATTACTGAATGTTGTAGCGGGAATTATAAGCAAAATAATTTTAACTAATTTCATTTTATCTTTCAAATTCCAATTGGACAAAAACTAACCTATATCGTCAATGTCAGCCTGTCATTGGCTATGTCATTCACAGATTGAATACGTAATAAAATAGTTTGAAGTATTTTATATTTAAGGTTGAAATTTCTATTATTATATATTTCTATCGCTATTCTCTTTCTTCACCATCTTCATTCTATTTCAATAACCTATTTTATGTACAAATATTGTCTATTAATAATCTTTTTTATTTTTTTATTATAGTAAAATTTAATTGTATAGAATTATTTGCATGCCATATACAATGTGTAAAATATGTGATACTACTAACATTGTTTTAGGAGTTATGTTACTAACCAAATTATGGCAAATAAATGAATTTGAATAAATAAAAAGTAGTAATGTAACAACTATGAAATGAACAAACAATTTAAACCAATCACTTGCGAGCAAAAAGTAACATTTGCCACGGACATTTGCCACCGCCACAAACGTTACGTGTTCCCACCCTTTTCACACCAAACGCTGGGACGCTATTCTTGACAAATATTCCAACAGGAATTTTGCATTTCGATTTCAATAACTAAAACTTTTTATTTGATTGAATTATTAGCTTTTTCATTGTAGTTTTTTGTCTTAAAATACTTAATTATTATAATAAATATTGCTGAATTCTAGTTTCTAGGGAAACATCTTTTTAATTTATTAATTTATTTAAGCACAGTCACTCGCATGGTCTTACAGTCAATTCCAATACACCATGCAAGGAGAAGTCAAATACAAAAGATACACAATATATTAATAATAAAATGTCAAAATAACCTATCAATGTCAATAACTAAATCACTAAACAAAAAAATCGAGATTCTTTTGACATGAGGATTTTACGTGTGAATTAAAATTTTGTAATTGCTTATTGGGTTGCTGCCCGAATACTCGACATTGGCAGAATTGTATTTAATAGAATTGTCCTAATCTCGATAAAAAATTCCAGACATGCATTACTTATTTATCGACAAAAATATCTAGATGCGGTGCACAAACAAATCATTATTTCATTTATATATATTTTATTCAACTTCAACTAAAACAATAAAAATCATATGAACATGAGCAAGTTCATATTCACAAGAATACGTCCTAGGGCAAAATTGAAAAATCACTGTGTTTATTCCCATAACAAAAGCCTCTTAAACAGACAAGGGTCTTCGGGCGCCGCCTCTCCCCTGTAAGTGAGCCCTTTTTATTTTAACCAAATAATATGTGGACTCTTATATTTATGGCGTAGGCAGTGTCACCAACATATCTCATTCTATTCAAATAAGTCATATATTGTCAAAATAATGAGTGATACAATGTTAACAGCGCCATCTGTGGGCAAGTAGCAGCGTTATTACAAACATTTGGATAGATTTTTAGTTATACTCCTATGTCTATACTAATATAATAAAGAGGAAACATTTGATTGTTTGTATGTATTGAATAGGCTCCGAAACTACTGGACTGATTTGAAAAATTCTTTTACCATTAGAATCGTACATTATCCCTGATGAACATAGGCTATAGAATATTTTCAAAAACGTTAAGGATTCGTATGAAAACTTCAATAATGTAGTCCAAAGTGTGAAAAAAAAACATTATATTGCGTACGCTGCTGGAATTATCGACAATAGAGCAAAGTGATGTACTACTGTTTTATAGAGGACATCAATATCTACAAAAAAGCCTGCGATACCATATGTCTAACTATTACAGTTATGTCACAATAACTGCTTTTTCATGTAAAAATTTAAACTTCATAGTACTTTATATCTTCATTATTACGCGAACGAAGTCGCTGGCAACAGCTAGTTGACAATAAAAAAAAAGAAAGATGATAGTGACAGAACAAATGTCAAAAATCTTCTTAAATAAGTATTTTCAGCCTGTAAAGAGGCCGCTTCAATGCTTTGAATTATGAGTAGGAGCCGTTACGTTACTAAAAATGTGATTTATATTTTTTAATCTCCATACGATTTCATATACGTGGAGTATTTAAAATGTGTATCACGTGTGGCGCCCGCATCGCTTTAATTAAGCACTCTCAGCGCTTTGTCGAGATTAACAAACGCACGTAGAATAAATAAAGTCCTTTTTACATTTCTTAATCAGCGCTTCGCATCGCTTTTAGGGCAGGCGCTTTCCCCCAGCCCGTATAGAAAACAAACACTGGAATAACCTTTTCATATTGACTATAATTGTAATTCATTTTTGAATTTAGACATAAAGAAGTTGATAAAGACAATAAATAAAAAGTTAGAGCGTAAATATTTGAAAACATTCCAGCAATAAAACGCAGACTTATTTACAATATGATAAAAAAGTTACATAATCTATGTCATTTTATGTTTACACTTAGATGAATATATGACAATGCCCCTATACAAAAATTCTTCTACATCATAGTAGATTTATTATATATTATTGTGACATTAGTATGTAAGTGGACAATGCCAGTATACAGCTGCTAAATCAAATTGATAATTATTAAATTAATAAATTTATATTTGTATTTGTGTTGACGAGTAAAAGCGCTCTATTGGAACCCAGTTACTAAAGTGAATAAATATATATATATATTATAACATGCTTGCAATAGATGTCTGGAATTAAATAATTTATATTTGCACACCTGTCTACATTTGATGGACTATATTAATTGATTTTAAAACAATAGAAGGTAGACTAATTATGACTTTTGTTCACAGTCAAACAAAGTCGAGTTCATTACTTTGACAACATTACGTCAATAGTCACTTGAAGCCGGCACAGCGAAGGTTACTTCTACCTGTACTGCATTTTAACTTAACACCAGCAGTGTCATGGGCGTAGCCAGCCATGGGCTCAGGGTGGGGCAGCAGTCTAAAATAATATGTAACTAGCAAACTATACCCGCGGTCTTACCCTGGTTAATTTTTTTTTGTCGACTGACTGACGAGTGTGTACTTTCTTTCGGATATTAAGTATTGTAGTTAGTACCTAGATAATTAATTTTTTTAGGTTTGATTACCTAGGCAAGCGCAAGCGCCCCACCCTGCCCCACCCTAGCTAAGCCCATGAGCAGTGTTTACAATTTATTATTAGGTTTTTTATACTTATTGATACCTTGGCCTAAGAGTAGCTCTTAAAAGAGAAAAACAAATGTCAAAAATTGTAAAGTTTGAAATAAAAATGTGTTAATAAAATATAAGAAAGTTTTGGGGTTTTTTCGACATGAGGTGTGAATTAAAATTTTATAATATCTTACTTTAATCTTTAATTCGACTTCGATTTTCAATAGTGAAAATATTATCTTTTAAGAAGCATCTTCGTCTGGGATCTAATAATATGTTCATTTAGTATAAAATCACGCATATTAAAAGTATATTTAGTCCCGAATTTCTGCGTATGGTTCTAAAAGCCGATCCTAATGGATATCTGGGCCATTGAATGATTTGCAATTTAAAACACGTATAAAACAAATATTAATTGACAAAGCTTTTTACACTATGAATGAAGCTGCAAATGACAGTCTGTGAAACTGATTGTATCTAGTAGTTAATATTTGTTGTTGGAGTGAGTAGAGGGCGCCGTCGTCGTTGCTGCATATTGTTGTATTGATAAATACAGTTGTATTTTGACAAGTCCAAGTGTTCCAATTGGAACCTACGGATGACGGATTAGAAATAGAGGAAAATAGAAATTTAAAGGAAGAATTGTAAAGTTTAAAATATACTTAAATGTTTTTGGAGCAACGATTGTGTTTTATTTTAATCCTAGAACTGAGAAAAGTAGTATAAAAAGGAAACGGATTATACTTGAAGTAACCTCAAGTTTAATTTAGAAATAAATATAAAGATATTAATGCGGAAAATGTTCTGGTATTTTATAATTTGTCGGGTAGAAGACATTGAATGAATTTAGAACGAGCGGGTTCCGTCGGCTGAGAATTAGGAAACCTTTAAGCGGTTCCGAATGGAAATGCCTCCAGCGTTTTCGTTTATTCCAGTCGACTCTTAATTAAGACGATTCGTTACAGGGAAAAATCACACGGTTCTCTACTGATATTCTTAATTATAAGGTCCAAAATTGTGCGCAATTGCTTTAAAATCATTTCATATAACGGAGCTGTATATAATGGACCATTTTAGTGAAATTTTTATGCTTTCATGAATTCGCACAATTAATTCTATTACCATATATATCATACGCAAACTCCATACCCAATTTTAATAATATTTTATGTTTGTTGTGGCAAATAATGAAAAGGGGAATTTATTTTAAACGAATACAAAATTAGGTGTTATCTCGACTATAAACTTAAGCATTAATTGCAAATTGTGTTCTTCTTTAACTGGAAATTTAATTACGCTAATTCATTGTTTAAAGCTAACTTTATAAAACGTAAGATATGATACCTACAAAGTTTCATGATGATCGGTTAAGTAGTTGTTGCATGAAAACGTAACAAACAAACTCACATTCACATTTATATTAGTAAGAGATTATTATTGATTTATTTTATTCTTGTGTGATATCGTAGATGCGCTCTAAAGGATCTATACGAAATAAAAGTATTTTGAATTCTGTTTTATTTCGTTATCATAATTGTCAGTTTTGTTAAGTTTCCCACGCCCACAAATAAAACCAATTTGAGTCCAATTTAAAATTGTAATTGCTAATAGCGATCTGTATCTTTTAAACTACAGCATTTACTAATTGTACTAATGAATCGCTTTCATTACGCACTCGCTGAGATTTCATTAACAATTCTATTTCGTAGCTAACGAGAATCTACGTGAAGGCATTTCACTGCTTACGTTATTAATCACTTTATAAAAAACTAGCAGTTGCCCGCGACTACGTCTGCGTAATAATGAAGATATAGAGTACTATGAAGTTTAATGATGTTTCATATTTCAGTCAACAGAAAATGCCTTCCACGCCCCTGTTGCAAAATCTACTAACTGCCTCTCCGTCAAATTTCTAGTTTGTAGCAAAAAAATTATACAAACCTGCGAGAGCCCTTACAACTCCTTAATCTGGCCTTGTTGCAAAATCCGTTCTTTGCAGGCGTCAACTAACTGTAAACTTTCATCTTTGTATGTCAAGCGGATTTCGAGAGAATTTTCGCTTTTATTTTCATTGAATTAGATATGAATTACAATGTGAACTTAAAATAAAATGAACTATATCTTAAAAAACAATTGAAAAACTGACAGCACATTTGACCGCCAAAATTAGGCATAGACATCGAATTGTGTGGACTTAAAATGTAATATTTCTTTAAAAAACAATTGAAAATATTCTATAACCTATGTTCATCAAGGATTTTTTACGATTCTAATGGTAAAAGAATTTTTCAAATCGGTTCAGTAGTTTCGGAGCCTATTCAATACATACAAACAATCAAATGTTTCCTCTTTATATAATAGTATAGATGAATGTATAATTGGCAACTAACATACAAAAGGAAACAAAGTCCAGCTTTTTTAGTTACGTTTAATTAAATATTTCAAAAATAAACGAATAAGGGTTTCTCTACAAGGTTGATTTTTAATAGACTTATTGTATACTAGCTGTTGCCCCCGACTTCGTTCGCGTAGTAATGAAGATATAAAGTACTAAATATGAAGTATAAATTTTAACATGAAAAAGCAGTTATTGTGACATAACTTTAATAGTTAGACATATGGTATCGCTTATGATGTCCTCTATAAAATTGTAGTACATCAATTATAGGTTCTATGAACTCTTTTAGTTTTTAGTCTGATTTAAAAGGGAAAAAAAATTGTATAAAATTTATTTCTAATAATTCCAATAAAAATGATTGATTTTGATTTTCATCTTAGATTTAATTAGAAAAAAATTAATCATCAATTTTCTCAATTGAGCCCGTCAAACACACCGCGCCCGATCTAAGGAGTTTTTGAAGGGTTAAAAAAAAATAAACGTCACTTTTACTTTTTCACTTTCTTTTGTTTTATAACTAACTAGCTGTTGCCCGCGGCTTCGCTCCCGTTAAGAAGTATTATTATTAATTAGGTATAGTTTTTGCGGCTTTATTTTTGTTTAGCGTGTGTAAAAACGTCTTCATCATAGTAGCTCCCATCTTTAATTTCAGTACAATCAGTCGAAAATCTAATAAGATTTATACAAACTTTCATCCCCTATTTTATCCCCTTGGGGGTAGAATTGATCAAAATCCTTTCTTAGCGAATGCCTACGTCATAACATCTACCTGCATGCCAAATTTCAGCCCGATCCGTCCAGTGATTTGGACTGTGCGTTGATAGATCACTATGTCAGTCAGTCACCTTTGAGTTTTATATATATAGATTATTTAAAATATTACGTTTTTAAACATTTGGTATTTGAGTTCATATTAATATGGAGGTAAGGGTGTAATGACGGGGATGATTGAGGCTTTGTGGGAATTAAAGTGGTATAAATATGAAATCTGGGGGATGGAAGCTCGCTCCACTGCCTGCTGGTTGCGTCGAGTAGATATTAATGTTACGGACATAGGCTAGGAGCTACTGGGGATTAACACTAGTATTTTTTTACTCGGAGTATGGTATCAAGGCATTATACAATCTTATCCAAAAAAAATTTTTTTATTGGGAATCCCACCCAGAGGTCACTAAGCCATAGATATATGTATTACTGGCAGTTGCCCGCGACTACGCCTGCGTAATAATGAAAATATAAAGTACTATGAGTTTAATGATGTTTCATATTTCAATCAACAGAAAATACCTATCACACATCTGTCGCAAAATCCGTTCTTAGCTATCTACTAACTATAAAACTACCTCCCTGCCAAATTTCATCTTTGTAAGTCAAGCGGTTTTCGAGATTTTTATAGAATAAATTTACTATTGCATATTTTAACGTGAAAAAACACATATTTCCTCTTGATTTTGTTTGGTTCTTGTTTTATTTTATTATGTAACATCTAAACTATGTATTTTTGTAATTTTATTAGAAGTGTTATCTATCCCTTTATTATCTTGAGTCCTATCCTATAATTAAAATTTCATTTAGTTTGTATAATAGTAGTCCTTTTTTGTGTTTATATAATTTTTTACTTTTTTTTTCTACTTATTTCATTGTGTATATGGGGCATTCTTTTACAAACCGAACACCTTTCTGACCGACACATTTTTTATTTGGCTGAAACTTTTTTTACAGGTTCTGTATTGAAAAAAAAGAGACCCGTATTTTTTATTTTTTTACTTTTCACAATATTTTAGACGCTAGCCAGGATTGAAAGTTCGCGATTTTGATGATTTTGGGCTTAAGGAGTAATTTTCAAAAATTCACAACTCCGGTTCTATTTGTGATACAGACAGGTTTTTTCTATCATTTTAAAGATAAAAGAACAAGCTTTAAAAATAATATATTTTTGAAAAAAAATTCTTAACAATTTAAGATTATTATTAACGATTGAAGTTTATAAATTGATTTTAAACAATTGCTACCACCTCGTATCGAGTTTTAAGTATTACCATTGTATTCTACGTTAAATTTTCTTTCAAAAATAGATTTTTAATCGATGGACAAATTATTACTACTATCGGAAAAAAATTAATTAACATCGCGCGCTGCTTCGCATATAGTCCAATCAATGAACAAAAAAAGTGGAAAAAAATCTAATCCGGACAAAAAAATACAGTCGTATAGGAAAAAAAAAGAATATGAGTGTCTGTGTAGAGCAACTCGCGCCAGAATGGGGAACCTAACCTAAAAAATTCTGAAAGTTCGAAGAAACTGTTTTTTTTTAATAAAAAAAAACAATGTCTTCGATCAGAAAAAGTTAAATTAGGGAGTTGTAGGTATTAAAAAAATGCATCGATTCGTTTTTGTTGAGTTTAATTCGGTGCATAACTTATCGAGTTATTTTTAAAAAATCATCTAAAATGACCATTTTTTGTTTTTATAATATTTTTTTTAATTTATGGTATTTTTTTTTGAAATTCACCTAAAAGGTAGGTATTTACTAGCCATATAAACTCGTTTTTGTAAAATTAAAAAATATTAAATTTTTACCGAGATACATCGAGTTTTCTAAAAAAAGGTGTCTTCGGAAAATAGCCACTCTTGCCCTAGGGAAGGTTATAGAAAATCGTCCGGGTACGCATTTTCTTCGTGAAGAGTTGTACTTTCATACTATTAAAAAATGTAATCGGTTTTTTAATTTTTAAGTCCCAAAAATGACTTTGAAAAATTTTGGGCCATATTTTTTTCACTTTTATTTTTTAAATATCGGCTGTGGCTTAAATAGATTACTCGCATTTTTTCACGAATTTATTTGATTAATTTAGTTGCAGTTAATAATGTTATTCTGAACAGAGTACTTTTAATATGATATTGAGATATTAATCAAGTATTTTTTTTATACAATGATGTGTTTTATTTATACGTACTTATTATTGATATCATGTTTTCTATTTGTTATAAAGCCTTCTCGACGAACAAATAAATTTATTTAATCAAAAATATATAATATTAATGTATATTCCAAAGAAAACCGATGAGAAACAAGAAAGAAAGGCGCGCAGTATGGCCCGCGCGCCTAGTTGAAGCAGCGCGCTATGTTAATTATTTTTTTTCCGATAGTAGTAATAATTTGTCCATCGATTAAAAATCTGTTTTTGAAAGAAAATTTAACGTAGAAAACGATGGTAATACTTAAAACTCGATACGAGGTGGGGGCAATTGCTAAAAATCAATTTATAAACTTCAATCGTTAATAACAATCTTAAATTGTTAATAATTTTTTCTCAAAAATATTTTATTCTTAAAGCTTGTTCTTTTACCTTTAAAATGATAGAAAAAACCTGTCTGTATCACAAATAGAACCGGAGTTGTGAATTTTTGAAAATTACTCCTCAAGCCCAAAATCATCAAAATCGCGAACTTTCAATCCTGGCTAGCGTCTAAAATATTGTGAAAAGTAAAAAAATAAAAAATACGAGTCTCTTTTTTTTCAATACAGAACTTGTGAAAAAAGTTTCAGCCAAATCAAAAATGTGTCGGTCAATTTTTTCCAAAATCTGTTCGGTTTGTAAAAGAATGCCCCATATACGTAAAACTATTTTAAATACAATTGTGTATATACGTAAAACTATTTTAAATACAATTTTGTAGGTAGGTTTTATAAATAAAAAATAATATACCTTTAAATGTAGGTCCTACATATAATGTGTTTTACTCCTGTAGTAAAAACGTGTGCACGCTCTGTTCGCGTTTAAGAATTAATAAAATGGCCTCCGGATGGAAAACGAGAAACGTATTTAATAAAATTATATCACAAATTGCATTAAAAAAGTGCATTTCCAACTTCTACTCCGCTATGTGCGTCAGAATGCATTTTTATTATGACGTTTGTATTCAAGAGAAGCTGCATTGTGATTTATGCAGGTTGCATAATTATATCTGAAATTATTTTTCAGTTTTTTCATGAATTTACTATAAAAAATGAAATGAAAATAGTTTATTAGCATGGGCACTAAATGCGTGGTTGCTCATCGTTAGACTCTACAATGGCTTTGTTGTACATATATGTTTGAAGGTACAAGAAGTAACATAGGATACTTTTTATTTAAAAAAATATATATTTTTTACTATAGTTTCCAATTGACTATAGTAAAATATTGAGTATAGTTCTATTGAAATTATATCTGATACTTATTTAATGACTTAAATGCGAGCGAAGCCGCGGGTAAAAGCTAGTTACAATATAAAGCATCTTACATGCAATGTCGATATTAAGAAAAAAGATTTTTAACTATTTAAACCATCGGATTTATTTTGATTACTTTAATCTAATGCGATATTTCGAAAGCGTTGCAGCCATCGTGGTTGCTACAAGACAGATTTTAATTTATTTTAAAATATTATTAAGATATAAAATAAATCATTGTGACATTAGTATGTAAGTGGACAATGCCAGTGTACAGCAGCTAAATCAAATTTATTAATTTATATTTGTATTTATTTTGACGAGTAAAAGCGCTCTATTGGAGCCCAATTACTAAAAGTAAATAAATAAAATCTGGATATTTTCATGTAATATATGAAAAGTTTTGTTAAATCTGAACTTTTAAGGCTTTGCGCAACACTGAAACTTAGTGTCATATCAAAGGAGGGTATCACTTTAGAGTAGCCGAAAGGTAAAGTGCTGCCTCTTTTCACAGGTTTATGAGTTCAGACGCTGGACCACTTTATAGGCAGTTAAAGTCATCATTCAAAAGGATTTACTGCGGCTATGAGATAAGCTGCGGTATCTCGGCTTGAACCCGCCAATACTCGCTGTTACCAGATTTGCCATCTTATTTTACGACATTTTTATATTTGCATTTTTCCATGATTATATTTTTACGATCGTGGTAATGAATTTTATGAAATGAAATCAAATGAAAATCGTTTATTAGCATAGGCACTAAAGGCGTGCACTTGCTCATCGTGACTTCGGGAAGGCGTATGGCGAGATGAATATCACAAGAAACTCGTCAATCATAGCCTGTACATAAAACAATAATAATAAAAAAAATGAAATTTATTCCAGAAAAAAAAGTGAAGATCAATTTATAAATCAAATTGCACAGTGCACAGTTTAACCACGCATTTCCATCGCTCATATAATCAATAATTCTGTAATAAGCCTTTTTATTTAGCCTCTGCTTTACAATCTTTTTCAGAGCAGGAGTGGGCAGACTTGTTAAGTCATTGGGCAATTTGTTATACATTCTGATGGTGCCTTGATGTAAAGTAAACGTGAGGTCCACGTGTGGAGACAAATGCCTAGTCCATAGACATCGGCTTCTAAACACATATCTATCTATCTATATATATAAAACTCAAAGGTGACTGACTGACTGACTGACTTAGTGATCTATCAACGCACAGCCCAAACCACTGGACGGATCGGGCTGAAATTTGGCATGCAGGTAGATATTATGACGTAGGCATCCGCTAAGAAAGGATTTTGATCAATTCTGCCCCCAAGGGGATAAAATAGGGGATGAAAGTTTGTATAAATCTTATTAGATTTTCGACTGATTGAACTGAAATTAAAGATTGGAGTTACTGTGATGAAGACGTTTTTACACACGCTAAACAAAAATAAAGCCGCAAAAACTATACCTAATTAATAATAATACTTCTTAACGGGAGCGAAGCCGCGGGCATATATAATATACATATATAACAATTAGACAAACTATATAAAAGAAAAAAACAGTAATAGTACAACATTATTTACAAAACATAAACGAGGTTTTCATTGTAATTTTGCTCAATTCAACATACATTACACGCTTAGTATTCCAATAAAAACTTACTCTATTTAGAAAAGCGGTAATGTATGTGGAAAGTAGGGATTGTCAACTATAGCTGTTATTTACTAAATAACGCAGCAAAACGATTGGGAACACCTGCGCCAGCCAAATGTCCTTCATTTCATCGCGACATATTGCTCCACCGATTTCACCGATATTTTTATGCGTTTATAAAAGCTTTGGAATATAAAATAAAGGTGTTGGCATTATGGGGAAGTTTTTTATTATCTATTGAAATAGCAGGCGGCTTTTGTTTGGACCAGAGACAATAAATAGTGGTTTTTAACAATCTGTGTTGAAACAGTTGGAAACAAATACATACTAAAAATAAATGTACTTTTATTTTTTACATGTCGACCGAGAGATCAGAGAGTCAGGTACATTAATGCTTTGCTTTAAAATAAGTATTTTTATTAATAAAGATATAAACATTTATTAAAAAGGAAAAAATGAAAATGAAAATCGTTTATTAGCATAGGCACTAGAGGCGCGCGCTTGCTCATCGTTAGAGTCTACCGTGACTTCGGAAAGGGGTATGACGAGAAGAAGACAAGAAACTTGTCAATATCACAACCTGTACATAAAATAATTAACAAAAAGAACTGAATTTTCATTCAGAATAATTAAATAGTTTAAAAAACTAAAAAAACACGCGCGCTAGCTTTATCTCTTTTACTCCACTACACAGGATCTATAAAAGAATTTATAAATCCTGGCGGTCCTAATAAGGATAATGGGAAACTGTTATTAAATTATTGCATTGTCATCGATCCTTAATACGTATGCAAAGTTTCAAATTAATCAGACTTCTGGAAATTGGTGAGAATTATGCTCACAGATTCCGTTACATACATACATACATACATACAACCCAAGCTAATAAAAGCGTATTAATAAAAAAAAAAAGTAAATAATTACATAATTCAAAAAAATTAAAATTAGCTCAGATCCACGGTGCAACCACACCAGCAATCAGCCCACAATAATATGAAAAACTACGCCGGTGAGTTTGTAAAAATATATATATTTTAATGCCGTGTAACAGATTTTTTGACATTTCCCACCCTGTCTGTGTTGCGTGCTTATAAAAACGCTGATGTTTTGCATTTTACAAAGTGTTCTCTCTTCCAGCGCAGGCAACTTTCCACGCATACAAAATATATTTAAATATTTACCAGATAAGCAAGAATATATTTTTATATATTTTTATATTTTAGGATTCAATAAAACAATTAATAAAGAAATCACGTTTGCTTCCAAACTTTAATTATTTAATTTTATTTAATTACACAACATACTTAATGTTATATTACATATATTTTTCCAAAGTAATATGTAAACGCTTCCCTTTTGAATAATTTAAAACGAAATCGAGTTTCTCTATCCTTCTCTTACGCTCGTATACAACTGTAACCATTGTGAGACAGAGATAGCATTATTTTTGTATAGTTCGACATATTACTGTTGAATAAATGTGAACGCAACGTCGTGTGTGGCAACGCATTCGTTGACAAAGAGTTGTCAAGACTGTCGCCTTATAAAATATTAATATAATCGACCACAACAATTACACTAATAATAAATACATACGGAACCCAATAAGATAATATTACCGAAGCGTTTTTGTATCAGTATGATCCAGAACGCGCGAGACGGAGCTACTCGCAGCTCACTGTTCACTTTAAATGTTAAATTTTAAAATGCAAACGAAGTCCAATCCCACGAACAAAAATCACTCTTAAACCTACGTGTTATGAGTTGTAATCGCTTTAGTTTCTACAATTGTTGTAAACTCGGAGATGTACCAAAAACGTCACTTCGCTTGAAAGACACTCGACTGGAATTCGCGTCTTCATAACAATATTGCGAGACGTACAAAACTGAAACACTAGCACGCCCTGAAATTTCTGCATATAAATAAATTCTTCATTGCAAAAAAAAATCTCATAGGCAAGCCGTGGGCATTATCTACCAGCTAACCTTTGGCGAGTTTCTTGTGGTCTTCTTCTCGCCATACGCCTTTCCGAAGTCATTGTAGAATCGAACGATGAGCAAGCGCACGCCTTTAGTGTCCATGCTAATAAACGAATTTCATTTCATTTCTTTGTCGGTGTGAGCAGTGATATTCGATGCAATGTGAAGAAAATAATAACTAAATCTACACGATACATACATTACATAAAATAATAATATATACTTAAATACATACATATTTTTAAAGTGAATTATATAAATAGTAGAATTAAGAGATATTTTGTTTTAAAATAAAATGCATGTAATTGAGAAACTCCAAAAATATACAATAATCATTAGCGTTCACTTTATACTATACCTTGTAACATCTGCCTGTGATGATTGTCTCTACAAATTAAGAAGATTTAATTAAGTTTTATTATATACTAGCTTTTACCCGCGGCTTCGCTCGCATTTAAGTCATTTTTGGAGGTACTAGAAAGTAACATAGGATACTTTTTATTAAATAATAATTATTATTTTTTACTATAATTTCCAATTGACTATAGTTTCAGCTGTTTGGAATTTGTCATTTTTATATATGCAGTATAAAACTATTTGAATTTTTGAGGTTAGATCTCTGACATTTATTTAATGAGTTAAATGCGAGCGAAGCCGCGGGTAAAAGCTAGTATATAATAAAGCGTTGACGTGTTCGGGCTTGGAGGTGTGTACATTTCACCGAATATACGTCCCATTTTTCATAAGAATTTATGTAACAAATTAAATTCCAGTCACTAACAGAATTATGTAGAATATTTATATAAAATTTCTTGCGCCTTTTGGTGTGAAGACGTTTTAATTTTTTTTTACATAATTTACACAATAATTTTAATTAAGTTGTTCCGTACCAAAATCATAGATATTTTTTTCCTTTTCCCCCTGCCGCCATTTTTTCATCCCGATGGCAGCGCCCTCTCGGCGACAACTGGTGTAATACATAATAAATAGTTGCATATTTATGTAGGTTTTTTTTTTGCTTCCTTATGGTATGCAAACCAGATCACAGCTGAAACTGTTTTAATATTAATTGTAAGACTAGATTTGCTACTAATTATAAAATAAAATAAAATAATATATATCTATGTATGTATGTATATATTATTATTTATTATTTTATGTAATGTATGTATTGTGTATATTTAGTTATTATTTTTCTTTTCATTGCAGCAAATATCACTGCTCACACCGACAAAGGTTAGCTGGTAGTTGATACCGACGGCATTAAGCTCGCCTATGTGTAAAATATTTTGCAATAAAGAATTTATTTATTCATATCTTGTATTCTACATCTTAATAGTCAAGTTATTTATCACCTAATTTGACGATTGTTTTTTTTTTTTAATTATTTGAACCTAGCATACAACAGAAACGATAAGAAAAATGTGGTCTATTTTTTTTATTTATTTTCTTTTAGTAAATGGGCTCCAATAGAGCGCTTTTACTCGTCAATACAAATGTAAATATAAATGAAATAAATTAATTAATATAATAATTATCAATTTGATTTAGCTGCTGTATACTGGCATTGTCCACTTACATACTAATGTCACAATAATATATAATAAATCTACTATGATGTAGAAGAATAGCTGCTGTATAGGGGCATTGTCATCCTATTTATATATTCATGTCATCCTATATACTAATAGGTCTAGATTTAATGAAATGTTCTGAATTAAAATTATGCACTCACAGTATGCGTACGTCACTTAACATGAAAAAATTGTATGTTGTAAATTTCGTCAATAAAAGTGTTCGTTTTATATGTCAGTGGTAGATTTTTGCGAGTGCTCGGTAATTAATGAAATAACTTAAGTTGCTCGTAAAAGTGGCGCAGTTTTACGATTCGCTCGTAAATTTTCGCCTCGTTCCTTCAACTCATTTGTCCTCTCGGCCTTCCCTTTCTTGCGCCTACTAATAAATTTGGGAAATTGTTCTATGATATAGACTTATGCAGATATCCAATGAACGCTGACCGTGATGATGAGAGCCAGGATTCGATTCCCAGGCATGATCAGTATGCTTGATATACAGCATCTCCCCCTTATATAATGTTATTTATTTCTCTTAACAATAACAAACATGTAAGAAACAAATATGATCAAAATTCAAAATTAAATGAAGTAAATAAATCCGCCACCTTTACTCCCATATTTATTTTTTTTGCGTATAGTATAGTGCAGCGGTTCTCAAACTTTTTTGGCGAAGGAAACAGCCTTAATATAATTATAAAAAACCGATTTATATGTATTCGTGAATAATCATGTTGCAATGTAACATTTAGTTGGAATATTTAGATGTAACCTTATAATTTCCCTTTTGTAGGTATTTTTTGCAGTATTTTAGCCCTAGGGTTCCGCGGAACACACTTTGAGAATGGTTGCTGTATATGAAGGTAGTTGTGAAAAGGCAATAAAAGTCAGTTGGCATTTAGCACGCACACGGTCGTTTCATTGCTCCCAAATACAACAGTATACTAGTATTAGTAGTATCATAGAATTGTTTCTAGCCACTCCAATGTCAGTAATGTTTCATATTATAATATCTGGAGAACATTGCAAATAGAATTACATTTAAATTATTGCAGTAAATTGCAACGAAGTTTTCTAACAACAGCTTCAGTCATTATTATTTTAGTGCTTGTAAATAATGATGTGGTTTCAAGTTTGCGTAGCGATGAATACTGCAGACGTTCTGGTTGGTAGTCCGCCATACCAGGGTTGCTTGCCCTGTCAACCCAATATTGCTATGTCACCACATCAGTGGCGTAGCGAGCTTCATTCGCCAGGCACAATACCTTTTTAGCACCCTCTCCCTCCACATTCGAAAACCATATAATATCCCTACTAATATTACAAATGTGAATGTGAGTTTGTTTGTTACGTTTTCACGCAACAACTACTTAACCGATCATCGTGAAACTTTGCACACATATTTTTGGAGGTACTAGAAATAACATAGGATACCTTTTACTTAAAAAAATATTATTTCATTAAATCATATTGATTCATTTCTATTGAAGCGAAGCCGCGGGTAAAAGCTAGTTAATAAATAAATAAAGTCATAGACTCAAAACTGGCACTAAATTTAAAATATATTTTTCAGGATTCAATTACAATAAAATTAAAAATTATCCAGAAATTTGCCCCTTTGTGAGTAACGCTCGGGCATGATCCCTCCCCCGGGCTTCCTTGCCCCCCTCCCCCTCGCCACACCACTGCGCCACATGCAGTGAACAGTTATATCGCATTCTAATTTGACATATGCATTTGCATAAAAAATAATGATTCTAAAAATGGTTAAAATAAACCATATACATTTATAATGCATTAAGCGTTTCTATAAGAATGTGTGTTAATCGCGAATCGTGGTCGAGGCCACACGCTTACCAAAGCGTTAGTACGTACAAATCAGATTATTGGATTTGTCGCTCCGTTCATTTCTTTCAACGTAGATTTTCTTCCGTTGTGCATTTTATTCAATTTCTTGTTTTCCGCCATTTAATTTTATATTAACTATAATATAATTCTTTGTTTATTTTACATCTTTTTTATTGTTCTTATAAATAATATTGTGATTAGTAAGTTTATGAGTTGGATGTACACATATAAAACACTAGCTTCGTTCGCGACTATGATGTTTAATGATGTTTCATATTTCAACGACGCCTGCCCCCACGTGACTGCAGGTTTGTAGCAAAAAAAAGCTGAAAAACAAACCTGCGAGAGCCCTTATACCTCCTAAATCTGGCCCTGTCGCAAAATCAGTTCTTAGCGGACGTCTAATAACTATAAACTATCTCCCCGCCAAATTTCATTTTTGTACGTCACGCGGTTTTCAATATTTTGTGATTTCGCTTTTATATAGCATACAATACAATAGTTAGACATTTTTTGTAGATATTGATATGTTCTTTAATATTATAGAACATTTTTTTGTTCTATCATCAATAGTTTTCGCAGCGCATGCGATGAAAGACACTTTATGGCATTATTGTAGTTTTAGTAAGGATCCTTATTTTTGACGTGACAACGTCTTATAATTCGATTGAGCCGGCTGCACGCACGAAAAAACATGACTCATGCGGCGTTACCTCGCTCTGAGGCGTTCCATGTAAGGCTTGAAGTGATCTTGATCTTGATCAATTTCATTGTGATTTCCAATTACATCCTTCTCTATATACATACAAATCTATTAAACAAATGAAATTAAAATTTTCTTTTGAAAAATGCTACCATTCCATCAGTATTTTCTTAAGACGTTGTCACGTTCAACTATCGTCAGTAAACCGACTTTACAGACAACCGATTTTTTTTCCTGTAATTTATATAGCCTATATTGATCAGTGATAATGTAGCATTCAAATGGTGAAAGAATTTTTGAAATCGGTCTAGTAGTTTTTGAGCTAATTCGTTACAAACATACAAGTCTTCCCTCTTTATAATATTAGTATAGATATATTTGAATTGAAATGTTAAATGCTTCTGCGTCGTGTTGTCGTGCCTTAATTAATGCCAAGTCTTTCTCTGCCAACTGAAATGCTGAACAGTTGCTTTACAAGAACTAAGTTGGAAGCTCTTTGTCATTCCACTATCATTAAACAAGCTTACCTTCAACTGAAAGCACCTACTTGTAACATCTCAAACTTATATTGAATTATTTTTTGAGATGTCTGATGTTATGGAAATAAAAGTCCTTATTCCGTATTATAGGATAGCCTACATATTATACATACAAAGCACTTATATGTCTACCCTCAAAGTTTAACTAAAATATATAACAATATCACAAAATAAATAATAAATAAGTAATAAATATTATTCATTTAATTATGTTAACCTTTAACTACTGAGGTGGATTTAATTTCACGTAAACACTGACGTGGGGGCACAGAGTCCCCTATATATGTGCTTGTATTTAAAAATCTTTAGGGTTTTTAGGGTTTTGTATTTAATAATTAGCTTCAGTAAATAAAATAAAATATATTTTTTATAATTTATTTGTATATAATTAACTATCATTTCAAAGTTTAGAAAACACTTAGCATTTGTTGGCAAAAATCACACGAGATCATAAATCAGCAAGAATAAATAAAATGATTTTAAAATATCAACAAATTAACTAATTAGAGTAATTAAAAAATACTTCTCAAAACCTGAGAGGCCCCCAAGGTTAAATAAGTCAACATGGTAAAAGTCCGGAGATATGCAGAAGGTATCCACGTGACTGTGAAACTATACAATAATTGTTTTCATACATAAATGACCACGCCCGTAAATAATTTAACGAGGCTCTTTTACGACCATTTAAAATCTTGTTTTAACGACCCTTTCAGCCTATTTGTAGGAAAATTATTCCTTTTTAAACGATTTCATTTTAACATCCCTTCTTTGGGGTATTATTTCACTGAAACATAAACTGGTTATATTGATTTAATTTATATTCTGAAATAAGGGAGGAGTTTGCGCTATAAGTCTGGGTGTTTACAATAAATAGTTGTCTATGGTTGCAATTGTCTCTGGTAGTGATGGCATAAATAGGATGATTTTTAGAATGGAAACACGGCATTTTGTGAGCCCAAAATGACAATTATAAAAGGGGCTTTTCGTTTAATTAAATCGACTTAACAAGTACCTTCATAAAAAAAACTACCCCTAACAATTCTTGCTACTTTCAAATTATACCATACCGTCTCTTTACCTGAAAATAATGAGGGTAATTGCTTTCATCAGTTAAATTAGGAGAAATTTCAGAAAACGCTCCGTTTATTGTCGAGTTCAGCTGAAAGGGGAGCGAAAGTTTTGTGGACTTTAGAAACTCACACACGTACTTGCGTACTTAATCAAATATACATACATACTTATGTACCTACGAATTTGGCATTTGAAATACATATGTCTAAAGTGCAAAGTTATTGTGAAAGTTTTAAAACCCACAATAGAATTAGACAACTTGTAAATATATCTTTGAAATTCACCTGTGTATGTGAACCTATCTTATTCCACGAACAGCAAAGGTTAGTATCAGTTCAAACTCGTTGATCTACACACAGTGATATTTTACGAGCTTTCCTAATATGTAAGCGATGTCAAGTTTACGACAATGTCACTAATAAGTACGACAATTCATGGTTAACACTTTTTCATAAGTTTAATTTTTTACTGCAAAAAAAAACTTACTATTTAACGCTAGATTTACCAGCTTAAATATACCTATTTCTACTAAAACCAAAAAAGTATATATTTGTTACAAATATATATAAAATAATATAAAATTCATAAAACTAATTCTTCTGTTATAAATTAAAGAAGATTAGAAGAATTAAAGAAAATGTTACACGCAGTAGGAATTTTAATTTGATCTTGCAAGACCAGTCATTTTGACTGATCTGGTAAATCTAGTGTTAAAAACATATTTCAGTCGTGACATTCTGTTATTAATTTTTTTTTTTCTTTGCACGCCAAGTAATTGGTGAGACATGTGAAACTGTATTATGTTATTAATTTACATTCCTGTAGCAATGTATCATGCAACATAAATATATTTCATTTCATTTCGTTTCCTATCTAACAATGTTGAATATGATTCTTAACACTAGGTTTACGGGACGCGTCAATTTGACGCATTTTGACTTTTATCAGAGAATTACCAAAAACTGTTTAAATTTTTATTTTATCTCTTTGTATGACTTTTATTCATTGATCGAGGGAAATATATATTGAAGTCTATTTTCTTTAAAAATGTTGAATTACTGAACTTGTCTATGTGGTATACCTATCTCTACGATATGCGTCAAATTGACGCGTTTTAGTAGAAGTAGGTATACAGAAAACGTCCGTAAACCTAGTGTTAAATACGCATATAAAAATGTCCTCCAATCAACTTCCTATAAAAGCATTGAAATGAAGTCTATAAGTGAAACTTTTTTCATTGTTAAAAAAATATATATTATGAATCTACTTGTTATATATGTAAATTATGATTAGAGGGTAGTTATATAAGTATTTTATATGAATTGTATAATGGTCTGGCAGTCATTAACAAGTTCGATGAATGATCACACTCGAGGACTTTCATTTAATTGGTAGTTTCAGGCGTTACTTTGCGGAAATCCATATTAAAGGAAATTATTTTGCTTATAATTCCCGCTACAACATTCAATAATTTGTGTCGACGCGTTTCGCCATTTCACGTGGCATCATCAGGATACGTGCGGTCTCTTCGAATTATTGAATGTTGTAGCGGGAATTATAAGCAAAATAATTTTAAATAATTTCCTTTAGGACTTTTATTTCCATAACTACGATATACACATCACTATTATACTGTATTATTATACTTAAAGCAGATGATAAAACAGTTCATCCATCTTACTCCCGCAACAGATGAGATGATATCATTTATTAATGAATTCCATTCTCCGAGTGCACTAGTTTTTGTTCGTTCATTTGTATTCCTGAAGTGAGACCGGATAACTATCTCCAGTGAGGCTATGGTGGGTGTACCATTGTCTTTTTTGTTGCAATTTGAAATTACCCACAAGTTTACAGACAGTCCTCGTGCTTACGGCATGTTAAGTTCTCGAAACGACGAAAGTCGAGGGTCAAGGGTTAGTTTCAAAGATAACATGCCTTAAAAGACGCAATAACTCCTTGATCCAATGGTTGCAACAACGAAGTCGTGTTTGGAGGAACAAAACTTCGCGACAAGTGAATCCTCCTATGCCGGAAATCGAAACAATTGACGTATGCTTGAGGAATAGTGTCAAAAATATTGTTCGACGTAACTCGAAACGACGTAAATCGAGGACTGCCTGCATAGGATAATTAAAAGTAATTTTTATTGCTGTTTTTAACTCGTTTTTAGCTGCTACTCGTATAAGCCTTTGTAATAAATAGACGCATTGAATAAAAGTGTCATGGTAGTAGTCTCAGAAGCGGTCTTAACGAAACGTCTTCATTTTGTTTTAAAAAAATCTCAGTATTTACTTTTTGTATATTGAAATTTATTTAAACAACTTATTCAAGCAAAAAACGTAGGAATCGCCAATGTGAAGAGACATGCTAAGGTTATTTTTTTGTGACAATGTACCTTATGTACCTTATGTTTAATTGGCAGAGGGAGACGCAGCATCCATTGATAATAGATTACTTTGCGATGAATGTGTTACTACTAGAGGTGTGCGAATAGTGGTCGAATCGAATCGAATAGTTCGAACAATTCGAATATTCCAAATTATTCGGATAGTTCAAATAATTAAAAAAAAATATGATTAATGGAATACTTGGTATTTTTAAATGGACAATTTCTATTTAACACTAGATTTACCAGCTTAAATATACCTATTTCTACCAAAACCAAAAAAGTATATATTTGTTACAAATATATACAAATTAATATAAAATTCATATAACTAATTCTTCTGTTATAAATTAAAGAAGATTAGATGAATTAAAGAAAACGTTACACGCAGCAGGAATTTTAATTTGATCTTGCAAGACCAGTCATTTTGACTGATCTGATAAATCTAGTGTTAAAAAAAAACACCTAAAAAGCACTACATGTAATATCGATTTACTATATATAATAACTAGCTTTTGCCAGCGGCTTCGATCGCGTTAAGAAGTATTATTATTAATTAGGTTTAGTTTGTGTGGCTTTACTTTTGTTTAACGTGTGTTAAGTAGTTATCACCATTCCTGTCGTGGGTCATAATTGAAAACTTGCTCCAGTTATTAACCACATATCTGTCAATTTTTAATTTCAGTTCAATCAGTCGAAAATCTAATAAGATTTATACAAACTTTCATCCCCTATTTTATCCCCTTGGGGGTAGAATTGATCAAAATCCTTTCTTAGCGGATGCCTACGTCATAACATCTACCTGCATGCCAAATTTCAGCCCGATCCGTCCAGTGGTTTAGGCTGTGCGTTGATAGATCACTAAGTCAGTCACCTTTGAGTTATATATATATAGATAGATTAATTAGACACGTGTATTAGAATCAGGAACGAAAATAATTTAAATTACTTATTTCTAAATTTCAACCAGAATCAAACATAATGAAAACAATTGAAAAAAAAAACCATGTTCACTTAAAAAAATATTTATTTTAGTATTATATATATTGTATATAGCTTATACAACTCATAACAGCTTGTTGCGTTGTCAAGTGTATATAAAAAATGCAGCTTAACATTATTGCAACCACTTCACTTACGACTTATTATACAAATATTATTTTAAAATAAGATCTAGAGCATAGGATGGATGTCTTCTTATTAGGTTACCTGCATCATCTACACCCTAACAAAAGGATATACATACGTACATTGTACATAAAAAAATACATTGGTAAAACTTCAACACAAAAAATTAGTCTAGAACTTGTCTAAATCCTATCACTTCTTACTCATCAGCTGCCTCCGATTGTCGTTTCTTCTTTTTCTTCTTCTTCTCACTTTTAACTTCTGATGTATTAGCATCATCTGCAATACTCTCTTCTACTGCCTTCTTTATTTTCTTCTTCAGTGATGATTCAGCGCCGTTCTCCTCTGGTTGTTCGGCTGACTGTGATAACTTCTTCTTTTTCTTTTTCGGTGTTACCTCCTCCTAAAGTTATGTTTTTTTTTATTATTTTAATATGTACATATTGTGATTAATTTTATATAAATTTATATGTCGGTTCCGTAATATATACAATAGGGCAGCGGTTCTCAAACTTTTTTGCCGAAGGAAAAAGCCTTAATATAATTATAAAAAACTGATTTATATGTATTTATGAATAATCATATTGCAATGTAATATTTAGTTGGAATATTTAGATGTAACCTTATAATCTCCCTTTGGTAGGTATTTTTTGCAGTATTTTAGCCCTAGAGTTCCATGGCAAGAGCCGCATGCGGCTCGCGAGCCGCGGTCTGCCGACCCCTGCCCTAACACCACTTTGAGAATGGCTGCATTAGGATATATAAAAAAAAATCCTTTACTAAATATAGAAGCGAAGACAAGATTGTACAATCATTTTTCTAGATGGTCCTACAATCAGACTGAGCTGTTTATAGCGAATTTCAGTTGTGTTAGATTCTAGATATGTTTTCATAGTTCATTATATATTGTACAAATTCATACATCTAGTTCAGTAGCCGGGGTACCCAGTAGCACATGTTTTCGAACCCTGCTATTTTTAGGTAACAAAATAAACTATTTTATTTTTATTTTAATTAAAGAATCAAACCTGCTCAACTTCCTTCTCGACTTCAACTTTCACTTCGACCTTGACTTTCTTCTTAGGTGAGGAGCTCTCATTCAATTTCATCTTCTTCTTTGGTGCTGCCTCTTCATCATCATCAGCGGGGTGCTCACGTTTACCGAGTGTACTATCAGCCGCAGTAGGATACTCTATTACTTCACTGTTTACAAACAGAACAATATTAGAACAAGTCAGTGCCCAGTGGTACTCCAAAAGCACTTCTTTATATTAATGGTTGCTATACTTGATCATGATGGTGGTAATCCCTACTAATATTATAAATGTGAATGTGAGTTTGTTTGTTATGTTTTCACGCAACAACTACTTAACCGATCATCATGAAACTTTATACACATATTTTTGGAAGTAGGTACTAGAAGTAACATAGGATACTTTTTATTTTAAAAAATATATATTTCTATTGAAATGATATCTGATACTTATTTAATGACTTAAAGAAATGACTACTACACCATTATCATAAAACAATTAATGAAAGAACTCACCTCTTTGCATGGTATTTCTCGAACCTAGCCTTCGCCTTGCCGGTCCCACTGATCCTCCTCATATTCCCCTCCTCCATTAACCTCAACTTATTCTCCAACTTCACTTTATGCTCAGCCCCCAGTTCAAAGGTCACGTCCTCCCCAAAAGCGTCCACTCTAGTAGCCAATGCGGCTTTAGCAGCTAGCATTCTAGACATTTTGCCCTTATTTTTAGCACTGCATTGCCCAACTAATTGTGCATGGTATATCAAGCCATATTTAGGTGTGTCTTTCTTAGTTTTCAGAGCTCTAAACAGAGCCTTCTCTGCTCCAAATATCTGTATAGTAGAAGCTGGGTGTTTAGCCAGATTCATGAGAGATCCCGCGTGTGCTATTAACCGGGCTCCTATATGTTCACCGATTAAAACTGTCAAGTTAGGTGCCATAGCCATCATCCTGGTCTTCAGGTAATCTGTCAAATGTGTCCTATAATCGGTTATGGAGATTATTTCATCACACAGATTCTGTATATTCATAATATCGTCCTCGGATATTTCCGTTCCCATTGAAATTTCAGCTGCCTCCTTCACCTTCTCTTCCAGATCCTCGGATAATATGTCCGAGAGATCCGTATTACATGCGTTATCTCGTGTGCCTATCAACTTGACAACTTTAACAAATAATGTGTTGTCTGTTATGATTTTCCCGAGCTCAGGGAAATGCCAGCCGTACCACTCCCGACACCTCATCACATAATTATTCAATTCTTTATCCAAATCGTCCAAAAGGCATTGAGCTTGTACTATCATGGTATCAATTTTGTCTGGAGAGAACTTCAGCTTATATCTTGAGAGCGAGTGAGCGAGACCTAGGGCCATTGCAGTCATCTCTTTCTTGGGTAACCCTGACAGCAAACTGTCCATCTGCGAACGGATGCATCTCAGCAACTCTTGCACGTTCGAATTTGAGACACATTGCAAATCAAATTTCTCTTTAATTGCACTACCTAGTTTGGCATCTCCCACGAGTAACTGATCTTGCATTTCCTTGCACACATACTTCTTTAGAGCTTTCTTGAGCGGCTTCGATATTTTGCCTTCAATCGCTGCAGTGGTAGCCGCTAAGGCTTCAGTGGTGTCTTCGAACTTGATGAAGTTCTTTAGTTTTACACTGTGTGGGAGAAATTTTAAATAATAATATTTAATAAATTCTATATTGCAATAAATATATTTTTTACATAGCCTTTGTCGATATGAGCGGTGATATTTAGTGCAATGTGAAGAAAATAATAACTAAATATACACAATACATACATTACATAAAATAATAATATATACTTAAATACATACATATTTATAAAGTGAATTATATAAATAGTAGAATTAAGAGATATTTTGTTTTATGATAAAATGTTTGTTCAAAAGATTTTTAAAAATGTGATACGATGGAGCCATTTATGATGGAGCTGTTTAATCATAATGTATATAAATTATCATAAAACTATTAAAGCATATATAAAAAGCACTCACACAGCAGAAGCGGCCTCGGGACTGTTAAACTCCTGATGCAAATCATCAATCTGCGTCAACTTGGACTCATCGAGCAACTGACAAACAAAAACCATAGGTTATTATACAATTTCCACAAAATAATACTTAACATGAAATGTCACACAGAATAAACCTATCCTTTATTGAAAAGAACCACTTGGCGACGTAAAAACACCAAAATATAGTGTTATTAAAGATATCAATTGCTTTCACCACAAGTTTTAAACAGTATTAACACAAATATTAGAGATTTTTGTGAATATTTATAGGTTATTTCAACACGTGTAGGTTAACTTACCTTGAAAATGGCATACCCCGCAGGGGTTTCGAATAACACCAACATTTTATACGACTCGTACTGAAATTACACTACAACTGTAAGAATATAACACTGAGGAATCAAACTGAAAACAAACACACACGCCGCACCATCGCGGGACACCAAAAACTCAATCGCGGCGTTTGACAGCCGCCTCTTGACAGCCGCCAAAGAAGTATTGCCATTTGATTATAATATAATTTTATTTGAAACATGAAAAATAATAAATCTTTTAAATGAAAATTAATATATCTACACATTGTTATTTTATTAGTACAGAGTAACCTTAATGAAACGACCATCAATATAACGATTTTCTCGATTTAACGAATTTTTCGAAATCCCCTAGTACTGCCCGTAAGCGCTAATGCAAAATATACCTTTACATTTATTAAAAACCTTTTTATAACGAATTTTTAATCTTTGCAAAATATAAAAAGAAAGTATTATTTGTATCTATTTAATGAAATCGTTCGCTATAACAGGGAAAGCAGATTAGTACCTGAGATTAATAATTTTTTTTAACCTTATTAAAACGAATCGTAGACCAACCTAACTTCATGGTTATTTTTATTATATTTTTCTATATATAATAATGCGAATAAAGTAGCAACCAAGCCGTAGAGCCTCCATCCACCAATAAAGCAAAGAGTAGCTATACTGGCTATACAACATTGGAAATGGTGGAATTTTCAATAATCCTTTGATTGAAAAAAAGCATGAATGCGCACGTGTTCTATCTGTACAAGCACGGGAATAAGCGTGTTCTGGTTCTGCTCTTGGCACTCAACGCCGGATAGAATCCATTCAGCGGGTGTATTTTATTCATTCGTTCGATTCAATGGTTAGCGCCGCGAGGCTTTCATACAAGTTTTATAAGATTATTGAAGAAGCTCTTTAAATATTTATTTGGCGATAATGCTTTGCCTCGATTTATATTTACATATAATTATCTATAGTTGACTCATTTATGCTTTTCTATTCCTTAATTTCAATAAAGTAGATCAGCCATTCTCAAAGTGTGTTCCGCGGAACCCTAGGGCTAAAATACTGCAAAAAATACCTACCAAAGGGAGATTTACATAAATATTCCAACTAAATATTACGTAATATTACATTGCAATATGATTATTCATAAATACATATAAATCAGTTTTTTATAATTATATTAAGGCTTTTTCCTTCGCCAAAAAAGTTTGAGAACCGCTGAAGTAGATGGTTTATAGTAGACTAGCAATTGCCCGCGACTTCATCTGCGTAATAATGAAGATATAAAGTACTATGAAGTTTAAAGATGTTTCGTATTTCAGTCAACAGACAATGCCTATCACACTCTAACCACAATAATGACACCTAACCTCAAAAATTCAAATAGTTTTATACTGCATATATAAAAATGACAGACGGAAATAAAAATAAATATAGAAAAAATCCAAACAGCTGAAACTATAGTCAATTGGAAACTATAGTAAAAAATTATTATTTTTTTTTTAATAAAAAGTATGCTATGTTACTTCTAGCACCTCCAAATATATGTGTAAAAAGTTTCATGATGATCGGTTAAGTAGTTGTTGCGTGAAAACGTGACAAACCAACTCACATTCACATTTATATTAGTAAAGGATTGAAACTTAAATATTGTAAATAGTGAAGCTCTAAGAAAATTGTATTGTGTAGGATATAGGCTCGTGGGTGTTCCCTTGTGAGCACTTAGCTGGGTTTCGACGTAGGTCCGCCATTTGGCTGTTTGCCCGGCTATTAACAGCGCTAATCCTGTATTGGCACATAATCTATGTATGTTTTGAACCCTTCTATTTCTGCACTACACACAAGCATAGCGATGCAAATTACGTACAATAGAAAATAGAAATTAGCAAAATTTTTATATATATAGATTTAATTAAAATAAGTGACCCCAATTATTATGTAAGATTTGTTGTAAATAAGTTAGTATATGTATTACGCTAAATTACCAGTCGAGTCCTTTGTCAAGAATGTGCTTCAATCCATTAGGAGGCGGACGCGGACGAGTGGCCGGATCACGTGCGAGGTTCGGGAGCAACCGCCCGCCACTAATTGGGGATCAAGTAATATGATACGACATCGATGCTAATGGATTGGCGACTTGTAATTTCACAAAAATGTTACAAATTCTGCCCATGTTGTGAATTTTTTATATACCTGTACAAAGTTCGACCCCTGACCCTTTCTGAGTTGATAACTAATATGGATGTCGCGAATATTCGCATCCGCATCGATTTAGACATCCGTATCCGCATAAATCGATGCCCTTGCGAAACAGACGAGTCCGAAAAAGCGGCCATTCTACTTTCTATTAAACATAATGCTCCAACATTCAACTTTAATTACTAAAATAATTAATTAGCAATAATAATTCACTCTCTACTTTATTATTAAATAAAGAAAGAATAAATTATACTGTCTTTTTTACCCTACCCACACTTAAGTTTTGGTACAGATCCGCATCCGCAACATCCCTAGTAACTAATCTGGGGGGCTACTCAGGCGCACTTCGGACGAAAATACGGACATTTCCTACTCAAGAACACTTCATGTAATCATTCACGAATTTACGGATTTGACAGCGACGTCACGACGGATAGGCCACACAGTGCTTATTTTATGGACATTTGAGAGGATTTTTTACGGGCTTATAAAATTCACATAAACTATAGAAGTGACGGCCGTATCACGAAACTTCGGATACGCCTGAGTAGCCCCCCTGTTCCACGTACGTACTAATTGAATATAGTGACGTTTGCATTTATTTCAAATCATATACAAGTTGTAATAACAATAACCGGAGTAGCAATAGCGATTTTTTTAGGAAATTACGCTCATCTCAATTGTTTATACAAAAAGATATCAATTTGTTTTAATAATAATAATAAAAATTCTTTATTGCGCTTCAAAAACATGTCACAATGGCGAGCTTAATGCCATTTGGCATTCTCTACCAGCTAACCATTAGGAGAGGAATGCGGTGAATGAGGCGCAAATATAATTAATAATAATAATAAAAAAGTACATATCATCAGTATTGTATATCTTTAGAATCATCTTGAAATGTAGATATTTTTATAATAATGGGCTAAAATTGTGTAGTACATATTTTTAGAACAGGCTTCATTCAAAGTTCATACTAAAAAGTGTTCAAATTTATTATTATTGACGTGACAACGTCTTATAATTCGATTGAGCCGGCTGCACGCACGAAAAAACATGACTCATGCGGCGTTACCTCACTCTGAGGCGTTATGCGTATAAATAAATCTAACTTGATCAATTTCATTGTGATTTCCAATTACCTCCTTCTCTATATACATACAAATCTATTAAACAAATGAAATTAAAATTTTCTTTTGAAAAATGCTACCATTCCATCAGTATTTTCTTAAGACGTTGTCACGTTCAACTATCGTCAGTAAACCGACTTTACAGACAACCGATTTTTTTTTAAAATTTATTGGTAGGAAAATTAGATACAAATATTTTCTTCTTAAAGCCCAACAACGTCTTAACATAAAAATAATTCAGAGAAATGTATAACTTTATGAAATATTTATAAAAAATATCACCAAATTGAAATATTTTTTTAAAACTATTAATTAAATATGTTTTTTAAATAGGGCGTGACCCCTTCTCTTTCCAATTTTTATTTGATCCACTACTTACGGGACACCCTGTATATATAGTAGGTATTATATACATTTTAGAGTTTACCGTTTTATTGGATTTTTCATCATTAGCGTCTATCAGGATGAGTGCTGCCTTGACGAAGGTTCAGATCCCCAAAGACCAGATAATGAGCCAATGTTAACTACTAAAAGTCACGTGTGATACCCTCCTTACGCTCCTAAGAGGTGTCCAGGGAAATCCAATGTCAGATTTACACGAAACCGATGGATTTCTACCTCTCTAATTCGTTGCTATAGGTTAAACATAAAACTCACATATAAATATTTAAATACTAGCTTTTACCCGCGGCTTCGCTCGCATTTAACACTAGATTTACCAGACCAGTCAAAATAACTGGTCTCGCAAGATCAAATTAAAATTTCTACTGCGTGTAACATTTTCTTTAATTCTTCTAATCTTCTTTAATTTATAACAGTAGAATTAGTTTTATGAATTTTATATTATTTTATATATATATTTGTAACAAATATATACTTTTTTGGTTTTGGTAGAAATAGGTATATTTAAGCTGGTAAATCTAGTGTTAAGTCATTAAATAAGTATCAGATAGAAATGAACCAATATGATAACTATATTTTCTTGCTTGGCTGGGATTATCAATTTTTAAAAATTACTACATACAATGATGTTTCCTAACCTCAAAAATTCAAATAGTTTTATACTGCATATATAAAAATAACAGACGGAACTAAAAATAGTCAATTGGAAACAACTATAGTAAAAATAAATATTTTTTTTAATAAAAAGTATCCTATGTTACTTCTAGTACCTCCAAAAATATGTGTACAAAGTTTCATGATGATCGGTTTAGTAGTTGTTGCGTGAAAACGTAACAAACAAACTCACATTCACATTTATATTAGTAAGGAAATTGTGACTTGCATTTATTTGTGTTTGAATAAATAATAATTCAATTTTCGTTTAAGTGTTTGTTGAAATAGTGACCCTGTGGCAGTAAAACAGGAATAACAGTAGTTTAGTGGGCCGGTAGTAAACAACGGATTAACCCTCGAAGTTCGCTCGTTATCTAAAGGGTTGGTGTGACAATAACACAAATTATCGCGGGTATTTAGTAATTTAAGCTTTCAATATTCTCAACAAAGACGAAAGTGGCATAAAATATTTCTTCTAGAATTAGTATTCCATCTTTTCGTGCTCACATAAAAAGCGGAAGACTTAAAAAAATTGTCAGTGGGAAATGGCAGAGAAAATGACTGCTCCCATTATGAAAGTAGCGTCTGCAATTTATGCGACAATAAAAATTCGAATGTATTACATCATGTTAGGTTACTGCTGACTCTCCCTCGCATTTCCTTTTTGAACATATTATAAATTATGCAGTTACAATATTTACCTGAAAACGTCTATCCTCCCTCCTCCCTACTGTATAAATGTGAATGTGAGTTTGTTTGTTACGTTTTCACGCAACAACTACTTAACCGATCATCATGAAACTTTGTACACATATTTTTGGAGGTACTACAAGTAACATAGGATACTTTTTATTAAAAAAATATATATTTATTACTATAGTTTTCAATTGATTATTGTTTCAGCTGTTTTGGAATTTTTCTATATTTATTTTTATTTCCGTCTGTCATTTTTATATATGCAGTATAAAACTATTTGAATTTTTGAGGTTAGGTGTCATTATTGTGGTTAGATGCCACTTTATTACAGAAGTGTGATAGGCATTGTCTGTTGACTGAAATATGAAACATCTTTAAACTTCATAGTATGTACTTTATATCTTCATTATTACGCAGACAAAGAATAAATAAACAAAGAAATTGATTGAAATTTATATTTGCTGAGCCTTCGTACACAAATATCTAATAAAAATTTGATATTTGATTTGATTGTTTATTCCAGAACGAGGAAGGCAGAACTTGAGATTCGAGAGAGATGTTTTTTTTTTTTTTTTTTTTATTGATAGCCCAACATGTGACCACACTCCGCCTGATGTTAAGCTAGAGTGCGGTCCATGAGTGGAATCAACTGTTACTACAGACATATGTCCGCGCGCAACAGTCGACTCCACTATGCCGGCTTGAGGAGACGAACGCACACTCCTCTCGTTATCCCGGCTACTTCCAAGCTGATCCCGAAACGCGACTAGGTCACTTCACGGGCGTTCCGCTTGAAAGTGGTGGTATTCGACGGCATACTGGGCTAATGCCATCTTCAGTCTGCCTACCACTTTTAGCTCTTTACCTTTCTTGTACCATTGTGCGTGTCTTATGTTAACAAACTATAAACTTCATTACTTCTTACCACTTTGTTTCGTACTTTGCTTCGCTCGCATTTAAGTCATTAAATAAGTATCAGAGATCATTTCAATAGAAATGAATCAATATAATTCCAAACAGCTGAAACTATAGTCAATTGGAAACTATAGTAAAAAATAATATATTTTTTTAATAATATGTATCCTATGTTACTTCTAGTACCTCCAAAAATATGTGTACAAAGTTTCATGATGATCGGTTAAGTAGTTGTTGCGTGAAAACGTAACAAACAAACTCACATTCACATTTATAATATTAGTAGGGATATTTTAGGAATTAAATATGAATTACAAATGTGAACTTAAGCAAAAAACAATTGAAAAACTGACAGCCCGTTTTGAGCGCCAAAATTAGGCTTAGACATCGAATTGTCCGAACAACCATAATTATTATTTAATAAACAACATAAATCTCCTCAAGCCAGCATAGTGGGAGTGATTGTTCAATTTTATCTGCTAAAAGTAATACATTTAGAAATAGCGTTCTCGTCAGATACTGGAATTAATTCAAATATAAATTCTTCCATTAAAAAATGCTTTTAAAAATGGTTATCAATGTCTCGTTTGCGGCTTAAGATAGAAGTGGTCGCGGGGAGACGGCGCTGTGATAAAGTGTCTGCCACACGCCGGGCGGGAGACCGAGCGGTGAACAATTGCTAAGCCGTCACCCGGCATGTAAAACTATGGCTGCATGCCACAAGAGAAGCGGGCGACAAAGGCGGACTTTAAATGAAATGAAAATCGTTTATTAGCATAGGCACTAAAGGCGTGCGCTTGCTCATCGTTAGAATCTATAATGGCTTCGGAAAGGCGTACGATGAGAAGAAGACCACAAGAAACTCGCAATTGAATCACTGTGCTTTGAGTAAAATTTAACACCAAATGCATTTATAATGTAGAGATTAGTACACGAGGTTTGGTTACTGTATTTGATATTATAGGTAGCAGTTGGTGTCGAGGAATAAATGCAAAAACTGAACTAATAGAGTTGGCGCGAATATCAATAAAGTGGCTTACTATCGCGTTTATTTGTTTTATTCGTGAACTCTTTAAAACTGTTATTTCGAAACCAAGTGAAAAAATATTATTTCCAGGAATTTTGTTTTTGGTAAATAGTAAAATTAGTTAGTTTTTTTTTTCAAATATACAATTTTTTGTGAAACAGATTACAACTACTAATAGAACAGGAAGAATGTGGGTATTTTATATAACGGATTACATTATTATAATACAAAATTGCTTAGTTACTAATATATATAATGCAAAACATATTTATTTTATTTAACTTACAGTTAAACATTTATAAGTTTTAAGTGATCTTTTCAAGATGCTTAATTAAACAGTTAATATGTATTTCCACAGGCTGTGAGTGGCGAGTTGTGATTTCTTCTCGTCATAAGGCCAATGCGAAATGTCGTCGACAGAAAAGAGGTTGCGGCGGCGATGTAAATTGTGTATATATTTTTATAAATAAATCTGTCAATTTAGTTTTAAATTTGAAATGAAAGAAAAGAGGAACGCGAGGGACGGACGAATGAGTGTGTTTTATTTAATAAAGCTACATCGGCTACTCTATTGGCTTCCTATAATTTTAGATTTGATTAGGCATGATGGGACTAATAAACAGTCGTTGTAGTTTCTCAAACTTTACTATTTTATAATTCTATGTTAAAATATAGTCAGGTATTTTTAGTTTCGCTACCCGCTCAGC